>KZ123455.1:15772-27324 GCA_002157025.1 Melampsora abietis-canadensis | reverse complement strand
AGTCTATTTCTTGTTTGGTACAATCTTTGTCATAACCCATACTTTGTCTGCAAATATATAATTATGGCTTTTGAGAGAGATTGAGGTAACCTATACTCTACAAAAACCCATACTTTTGGGCCAAATTTTTTGGGTATGGGTTATGTCAGAGATGACTGTACAAGGGTATTCTGAGTCCCCAAATATTTGGGTCCCGGGACTAGACTGGACCAACTGTATGCCCCCCCTCACCCCCTAAAAGGCGCGCCGACCCTTATTTTCGTTTTTTTTGCGCCTGGACGCGCCGCGGCGCGCTGGGAAAAAGGCGCGCCCACAACCTGAGTTCTTTGATTGATTTTCGGGGCTGAACCTGATCGTGAATGGTCGTTGATGATACAGAAAGGGCTGAAGGCCGTCCTTCCACGGCATAATATGTAGTCTCCTCTTTTTAAATCTCTGAAAGTGTTGTATGCCAATATGCTCAAATGCACTTTTTTTTAAAAAAAAGAAAGGGTGTATCAGACAGCCCTATGGGAAGGCTTGACACTGCTGCTTTATACACAGCTGTATGAGCAGCCGCTGGTGCATTCCTCGGGAAGATCAGATTCTCGATCACTCAAATTTGCGATTATGACTTACAGATCCATTTTGACGCTCGGTTTTAATTTCATACGTCGAGGCTCTTCATACTTTGCCCCAGATAGGCCCAACAAACCATTGGCGAGCTTGGGCTCCCCAAACGTCCAGAAGTACATTGTACTAGTACGGTTGGAGTAATAAGTCAGAAATTCCGAGGAGGAGTTTTAGAGATGCTCTGAAACTCTTTGGATTCGAAGCTTACTTTTGAAGTTTGCTGGATGCTTAAACAAATGTGCGAGCAATCCTGAAAAGTGCTTAAATAAATAAAACTTTGGTACGTCTTACATATAGGAAACCCAAAGCCAGCTTAGTGCATGGCTTTCTCCTGATATGGATTTCACGAGAGACAGAGAGAGAGAGAGCAAAAGAAAAGATCGACCGTTGAGCAATAAAAACACATACCGCAGGTTTCTTCTTTACACGAAAAAGGAAGTTTTTAGAACAAAAAATCAACCTTTCTAAGATAACAAGCATCGATTGGGTGCTCATGATCAGAGCCTGCGATTCGTATGATTTAGGACTGCCGAGCAGTGTCTAAAGCCAATTTTAGGCTAATTTTTTTTAACTTGAACCTTGCTAATCACTACTTTGGTTCCTTTCCTAATCTATTTCATTGTACCATGGTGATACGGGTTAACAGTTTTATATAAAGATGAATGTGATCTTGCTTGTTGTCACTTGTTCTCTCTTGTTTTGTATTCATCCTTGAATCTGCACATTGGTCTATCGTGTACCATCAGGTATTTCACTTTTCATCTCACTCGTGACGGTGTTCTTAGTAGCTTCACTAAATAAGCCCCGTGCTTTTCCAAAGCTCAACCTTCTACATCCATCAAACAATTTTGTTCGCCTGTCCGTGACTCATTTGATAACTTAAGTTGATAAATACGCAGCTGACTAGCTATGCTTCTCTTCTTGACGGTGCTTGACAGATAATGCCTTCTGTCAGAGCAAATAGAGATCAGTGAGTAGATAACTATCATCAGCATTTTTTTCCCTGGTGTCGATCATTCACTCTGAGAGAGAGAGAACGTTTTCTAACGTATCTTCTGTTCAGAAACCCGTCAGAAAATGTCGGAGTTATCAAGCATGGCTCATTAGGAAATCGATATTGTGAACAAATTCCATATGTCAGATTCTAATTGGTTGAGATTCTGATCGGGTTGTTGCTCTATGACCTCACGATGTTATAGTAAACCACGAGTTACCAAAATTAAAATTGGCCGAAAAAGGTATCGATGCTGATGGTGCATATCAGATTATCCATGATGTCAGTCCTCTTTCATCTCTTGAATTAGAATAAATCCTTTGACCTCCGACGTTAAACTTGTGTCTTGGAGGTGATGATTAGATCTTGGATTCTGATGCGAAGGATAATGCTAGCTTAGCCTCCACGGCCTTTGGAGGCAACTGGGCCCCAGTAAGTCACTTTCCACTTGGCTTGCCTGAATACCGTGCTATGATAGTGTTTGTAACCTCTCTCTCTCTATTACCATAGCCTCAAGTGACGAAGTTATGCATAGAAAACATTGGGAAAAATCTGGTAGATCAGGTTTGTATCGCTTGTTCTTTTCTTTCTTCATAGAAATGAAATGAGAGAGCACCCGGCACGTGTTGAGGTATTTTGTTCTGCTTTAACACTTGATACTTGGCCAGGGTGGATATACAAAGACAGAGGTACGTCCTTCTTCAGTGGCTTGAGATTCAAAAGAGAACAGGAACTCTCTTACAAGCTTAATATGTTCATGTATAGGTTCTGCATGGAAGATGCTTGAATATAATTGCAGACTTGTGGCATGCACCACAGGCTGTCAATGCTATAGGTAAGAGTTAGACCCAGAGGATCGTTCTTTTGGAGACTTCTAAGCTGAAATTGATCTTTGTTTTGTATAGGTACTGCAACCACTGGATCCTCGGAAGGTGTTTTGTTAGGTGGCTTGTGCATGAAGAAAAAGTGGCAAGAAAAACGTAAAGCTTCTGGGAAGTCGATCCACGAACCTGGTCCCAATATCGTCATGAGCGCCATGTCAGTCACCCGAATCTTAGGAACAGATTCCATCAGTCTTTTCCCGTTGACTTATGAGCCATGATGGACTACAGTGCTCATGTTTCGTTGAAGAAATTCGCTACTTACTTCGATGTCGAAATGAGATTGGTGCCGGTTTCCGCAGAAGTTAACTACTGCCTTGACCCAAGACGTGCGATGGAATATGTGTTAGCTTGATCACCACAACACAATCTTCAACATGATTCACTTGTTGCTGATTTAACCTTCCACCCATTTTCATTTTCAGAGACGAAAATACCATTGGGATGTAAGCGTTTTTGATGCGTTGGATGATCTACAATGCTGATGATTTCACTTCAACTGCTCTCTGTAGCTTTATGGTCCTTGGTAGCACGTACACTGGTCATTACGAGCCAATCAAGGAGATGTCAGACATCCTTGACACTTATGAGCGTCAAACTGGGATCTCAATCCCAATACACGTTGATGCAGTGAGTCCAAAGATCCTTCGATTCTCTACCAATTGCTCTGCCAATAACTTACGTTTTGGGTCGAAATGTAAAGGCCGCCGGAGGGTTTGTTGCTCCTTTTGCACATCCTGACTTACCATGGGATTTCCGTATCCCAAGAGTGGTTTCGATCAATGCCTCTGGTCACAAGTTTGGTTTAACGTACGTCGGCTGTGGTTGGGTCATCTGGCGCGATAACGCACAATTCTCGAAAGATATGGACTTCGAAATCACATATGTTAGTATTCGGCCATGATTCAGGATGTCGAACGCTCTGCTTCGATTCAGAAATGCTCATGTAGTACATCCAAAATTGAACTTATCTCTCAAAGTTTGGATCTTTACAACAAACTTTATCATTCAACTTTTCACGTCCGGCACATCCTATCCTCAATCAATATTTCAACTTTCTTCAAATGGGATTTGAAGGTTACAAAGCCATGGCCATGGCAGATTTATCCAACGCAAGATTGTTATCCCGAGCCTTGGAGAAAAGCGGTTACTTCAAAGTTATCTCAGATGTACACCGCAAGAAGACTGATGTTGGCAAGCCCCGAGAAAAGACATTTGGATGTACTGATGCCAAGGTAAGAAGACTCTTATGATCAGATATCTGTTTACCGGCAGAAAGCTAAAGATATCGATGATTGAAATAGTTCGAGGAATACGTCGAGGCCCTGCCTTCAGTCGTGTTCGGATGGAGTGATGAATTCAAGGCCAAGGTATATCTCAGTATATCAAATCCTTGATGCATGCTTCTATAGATCCTCATCAAAATTACTCTCCATTTTTGCGTTTCTCATAGCACCCTCATCTGAAGCAGAAGTGGATTCAAAGTGAGCGGAATTTACCTATCTCCAGTAGCTCTGGATGTTGATCATGAAAACCTTGCAACGGAAACCCCTATTGTAGCTTTATTACGCGCCAAAGGCTGGCACTGTAAGTCACTTCAAACCGATACTCAGGTCCATTGGGCGTTACGATCTTTGACTTATTTGTGGAATCGGCATTTCTAATTCTTACAGCGCCTAATTATGCACTCCCTCCGGATTCTGAAAACGAGGAAGTCTTGCGGATGGTGATCCGAGAATCTATACCAGAGGAACTCATTGGTAAGTGAGAAGCTTGACAATCATCTTCGCTGTTTGATAGCTGACGTAGTAAATCAGATCACATTTTTGAGTCGTTGATTGAGATCACAAAGGACTTGGTTCGTAGGATTCCTATTGCTAAATCTCTTTGGAAAGGTGTCATTAGCAATGGCTAATTTATGGATGTTATTCTTTGTTTACTTTACATCATTTTAGATCAAAGAAGGTGGCCCAACTACGGGCCCAACCACCGCGGCGGCAGATGGTTCACATCACTAGCGATGTCCTTCCCTCACAAATCAATCATAGGAAGCCAGAGAATGAGCTCTCGGAAGCACGACAGAGTAACTTGGCATTATGTATGCATGCGGTGAAGTGAAATATGAAATCTGGGCTACTGGACCAACGCTCGCCCGCTTGGGTTGTGGCTCGCGGCGTGATTAAGTGTCATTTTATTGTCTTTTATCTCATGTATCAAAACTTATAAGAATCAAATAAGACATGTAAATCCTACGTAAACTTGAAACTTTCTTTCTCTGATGAATAACTTCACCAAGTCAATTTAAGTTTAAGGGTACAGACTTGGGCGTGCGCTGAGAAGAGACCGATCAGGGGGTTCACAGGAATTTACAATCCTGGCGGATTTCTGAAGATTTAGAAAGTTATCTTTCGGTTCCAGACATCCAAGATAAGAGGATAAAGAAATAAGACAAAGATCTGTTTCTATTTACATATCACCTCTAAGCAAAACAAAAGACTTCATGTACCACACTTCAAATAAGTAAAAAGATATTCCAAGTGCATAGCATCTATCGAGACTCAGTGATCTTGATGTTGATAAATTATCCTCCAGATCAAACAAAGCTTAATAAATTTATTCAGCCGATTCAAGATACTTAGCAAACCCATCTAATCGTTTTTTCTCATCTTCATCTCCATCTTTTTCATTTGGTTGATGATGATTTGATTTTTTAAATCTTCTTGATCGATCATCTATCATCGCTTGAACTTGTCGACCAGCAAAGAATCGATTATTCATTTTCTGTTAAGAAGATAGTTTGTGTTTAGTGCTTCTGATTTCTTTGGTTTGATTTGTCTTCATCAGATAAATGCTTACAAGGATACAAGCTTGTGCTGCGATTGGCTCTTTGAATTTAACGGTCATGATCCCTTCTTCTTCAAGCTATTTGATCCATGCCAACCACAAGAGCTCTTTGATTAGTCTCGAAGTGAAGGATCAAAAAAGGATAGGACTCACATCATATAGGGTGACATTCGTCACATTTCCCAACAGTTCACATTCTTCCCTTACATCTTCCTTCAGATCAATCAACAAACTTGGATCTTGAGCCAACTCCTGAACCGTGAACATATACTTCAATACAACCGTTCTAGTATCCTTTTTAGAACTTCCTTCATCCTCTGAATCCCATTCTTCAAGTTTAGATTTCAACTGATCCACCTTCTTGGCCAGCTTTTGTTTTTTTTTCTTCGAATCATTGGTTGAATTTGAATTCGGATTCGATTTCTTTTCACTAAACTGAGCTCTAGAGACTTTCATCATCTCACTCTCTCCTATCCTAAGTGATGATTCATCAAACAGTCTGATGGCTAAGTCGACACTTTCGACTTTCAGATAAACAATCAATGCAGATCCATTAAAGCTTCCTGTACTTTCATCTTCATATAATTTGATTTTCGGTCGATTGTCTTCATCCACTAAAACTAACCCTGCTTTTGAAAAAGTCTCGTGGATCTCATCAATCGTCACATCTAGAGGCAATCGGCTAACATAAATCGCTGTGTTCCTAACCGGTTCATGCTTTCTTCCTGAACCGTCCTCTGAATCCAAGGCCCGCTTTTGTTTCTCTTTCCGTTGAGCAGTAGCTTGTTGTCTCTTTAATTTCCTTTCGAGCTTGACCTGTTCTTTATCTTTCGGTAAATCCGATCCTAGATCCGAATTCTATGGTGTTTTTATGATTCCGTTCATCTTAAGTAAATAGATTGTCCTTTGATGACTGTTTCACTTGATTGATGTAGCTTACTATCTGATCATCCGGATGACCATGTAGGTTATAAGCAGCTTGTTGAGCAGACCATAAGGATTCGTCTACCAATGGTACCCATGCTCCTTTGCTTTCGATCCATTCGTATTCTTTTCCATCATCAGCCTCGAATTGCCATCGATTGTTGGTCTTATCGAAATGAATCCTTGGATCTAGTGATGATGGTGAAGGTGGTGGTTGTGTTTGATCAGTGGTGTTGTTATGATTTGAAGTTGAAGTTGAAGTTGAAGGGGTAGGTTGCTCTGATTGTTGAGCTTCCATAGTGGTTATGGATAATGTTTTCTCTAATCTTGTCAAATGAGATATGTATAAAGTCTGTTGGAACTTCAATTCAATTCTTCAAATGATGGTGAGTTAAACATATATCACTATCCGACTCGCTGAGGACTATCCGATGCGGGTTATTCTCCGAGCCAAAATTCAAAGGGGTGATCGATTGAAATCCGCCCCGGCCAAAGCTGACAATGACGGTCTCAATTTGTTCAGGAGAATCTGGCAATGGCAGTGGCAGTGGCAAGAGTTTTGACCTTGACTTCCTCGATCTTGACTCTCTTTAAGCACACAACGAAGAATCCCGAAACAAAGAAGCTCGATGAACAGATAAAATCCATAAAATAGCTCACCGAGATCAAGAAAACAAATAATGAGCAATTCATCATCATCATTAAACCAAAGACTTGAAAACACATTAGAGAATCGACTTAAGAAATCAACCTTAAGAACACTTGATAGCTTACCACAATCCAGATCAATCATTGATTTTTCATCCAACGATTATCTATCATTCTCGAAATCCGAAAGGTTAAACCGCTCATTCCAATCAAATCTAAAACATTCAAACCTTTCGGCTTTTGGTCCTAGTTCTTCTCGATTATTAGACGGAAACACTTTCTTACATTTAGACCTAGAATCTCAATTAACTTCCTTCTTTAAGGGCACATCTGGATTATTATTTAATTCAGGTTATGATGCGAATTTAAGTATATGGAGTACGATTGGAGGTTTAGATGATTATGTTTTATATGATGAATTCTTACATGCTTCATTTCATGATGGAATGAAATTTTCAAAAACAAAACCCACCAACCGATTCAAATTCAAACACAATCATTTATCAGATTTCAAAACTCAACTTCATAAATGTTTCAATGAAGATGTGAATCTACGGAATGGAAAGGCTAATTTGTTTATCGGAATCGAATCACTTTATTCCATGAATGGAGATCTATGTCCAATAAAAGAACTCATCAAGATAATCGAACCCTTAAACCGAAAAGCTAACATTCATTTGATAATAGATGAAGCTCATTCAACAGGTTTATATGGTAAATCAGGCGAAGGTCTAGTTCTATCTTTAAACCTACAACATCATTGTTTAATAAGACTATATACGTTTGGTAAAGCAGGTGCTTGTTCTGGTGCAGTAGTGATCACAAGTTCATTAATCCGAAACTATTTAATCAATTATTCTAGACCATTGATTTATTCTAGTACGTTACCTCATATGAATCTTGTGGCTATTCACACTGTTCTTAATCATTTCCAATCTGATCATCATCGTAAAGTGAGTCTCTATGCCCTTTCATCTCAAGTTCAACTCGCTAAATCTGATCTGACATTTGAATTCCATTCTTCTTGGGTGATTTCTCTTAGGCTGTTCTTCAATTACAAAACTTATCAACTTATCTACAAAATCAATTACAAAACTTGATAAACTCCAATCAATCCTCAACATCAATCATCTCAATCACCCCACCAACCACATGTAAGATCACATCAAACAATTCAAGTTCAACCAACTTATTTTCACCAATTTTTCCAATTTATACTAACCAACCAATCCAATTATCAAAGTATTTATTATACCATCAAATTAGAGTTAGACCTATCAGATTTCCCACTGTACCTCTTGGTAATGAATTAATTAGAATTTGTTTAAATTCTAATTTATCTACAAATGAAATCGATTTCTTGATTTCTACTTTACAATCTTGGTTAAATCAAACTGAAGTTCAATCTAAATCTAAACTTTAACATCAGTTTAAAAAAACTTATTTTCTTTTATACTATGCTCAATCTTAAGGAATTGGTTTTCTTGTATTAGTTTTCTTGCTATTGGATTTGTGTTCAGATCCTGACATTGTGTATATAAACTCAATCTATAAATCACTTTGTACACAACATTCAAAATTGGATTCTTGGATTTTTGTTCTGACCCCAAAACAAAAGATTTTCACGATGAATGTAAATTGATACTCTCATGAACCTAAAGACTATTCAATTTCTTTATTAATCGAAGCATAAGTCGCAAAAGGATAAATGTCTATAATCATTCATGATTTCTTTTCAAACAAATCAGATACAACCAAGACTTTCTAAAAAAATGAGTTGCAAACAACTGTCTGATTTTCTTTTCTTTTGGTTTATTTTCAATTTCAAAATCTACAAAAACTAATCAACTAGAAAGGAAAAGAGTATGAACTATATTTGATCATCAACACTTTTGTAAAAAAAAACAGATTACAAAACCTTACATCGTTCTTTTGTAAAATCATTTGACTTTTTTTTTGCTTCTTTACCAACAAACCTTCCTCCTACAGTTCACTTACTTCTTCAATAAAAAAAAGACTCCAACCATTTTTATTGATAAAGAAAACACAAAGAAATTTTGAATTATGATTTTTTTCTAAATTGCTGTATCTGTACTTAAAGGTGATTGTAATTGAAATCCTTTATTGATCAAAACTTTACCTAAATCTGAATAAAGTTCAATTTGTTGACTAGAATTTAAAGAAGAAGCAATGATCTCTAAGATCGATCCAACCGTGACATTTTGCTCTCTTACTAATGAAGTATAATAAAAATGTGTAAACAATCCCATAATAAACCTACATCAAATCAGACTCTGAATCAGGATTGGTCTCAACTTGATAGAAGAAGAGAAAGAGGATACTCAACTGGCAATCGAATCGATCAGTTAAACCACCATGACCAGGAATAGTATCCGAAAAATCTTTGATTCCAAATGCTCTCTTAAAACCCGAGGCAAAGAAGCCACCAAAAGGCGCTACCAATCCAGCAAAAGTGCCTAGTACCATACAATGAATTTGGAAAGGTGTCCACCAGATCGTTCTGCCTTGGAATTCAAATGCTCGCCAAACAAACGCATTATTCGGTACACATTCTACTGGTGAGAAAGCTGTGACTCCCAAATCTCGTACTGGACAGATCATATAATTCCAACCCATGAACAAAGTTCCCCACTGTTTGTAGTAAAATCTGATCAGTTACAATATGATACGAATCGTGTCCGGAAAGAAAAGCAAACTGACCAGGACCGCAAAGATGACAGTAGCAAAGTATCCACCAACGAATCCCTCTATAGTCTTCTTGGGACTCAATTTGATCAATTGATGTCTTCCAAACAACATCCCTACAAAGAATACGATGGGTTCAAAGAAATCAGACATTTTCTCTCATACACAACCATGACTCAAAACGAAATCACGAACCAAAGACATAGGCAGCAACATCATTCATGATGACCAAACTAGCTGGAACCCAAAACCAAATCATTCCTTCCAAGATATTATTAACCATAAATTGGCCAGAGGCGACGATGAGTAATAAACTCATATGAATCCAAGAGAATAGACCGAATTGTCTTCTGAGTTGACCTTTTACCAAATTAGTCACAAAAGCTAAGAAGCCGATCAAATACAATAATAAACTGATGAATCGATGATGACGAGCGAACGGTAATAGATAGGCATCAATGAAAACTACGTGTTTAAAATAATAGATTATTGATTCTCCGTATAAGAAATAATTCACTGCGCAGAAAAAGTACCTACAAATCTTTCCAACGTAAGCAAAGATTGATGAATGTGAAAAAAAGATCGGAAGAAGGATCGAATCTTACCAAGACATCACTTTACTCCATCGGTTATTATCAATATCTTTAATTCGTTTCCGTTCGATTGAAGCCGCACTGATCCGATGTCCACTGGCCAACATCACCGCCTGTTTCTTGGCGTGTTCTTTGGCTGAAGCTTTATATCCTACTTGAAATAGGTTTGTCACTTCTCTAAAGACGGAGAATTGGATGATGAAGACCAAGACGATGAGATAGACGTGTCCCATGGTCATCAAACCTGTCCAGTTTCATGAAAATATCCACATTTCCGTATCATCAATCAAAACCATTCCAACCACCAAACGAGGCCTGTTGTTTGATGGATTGGTACTCACCTACAAACACTCCTACCATGACTAAACTCCAGATGACTCGAGTCAAGACTGCTTGCCATTTCTTTGTAGGATTATGATCAGCTCCATATTGTGTGTCATGTGCTGCAACAGTCGGGGTGACTAAGGGTGATGACTCGGAGGTGTTTGGACGTTGATGAGTGATGTTTTCTTCAGTCTGCATGGTACTTGGCATTGACATCGTAGGGGTTTTGGCCGGATCTTCCACATTTTTATAGACTTCATTCCATTTTTCACCTTGATCGATCACCAAGCTCGAATCTCGTTCTGATTGATGTGCTTTCAAATCCTCTGGACCTTCTCCTGCTCTCGATGGTGCACTTTCTTCGTAATCATCTTCTTCATCATCTAGATCGGTACTACTTGGAGAACTAGATAGACTGTTGACCATACTCACTGAGCTAGAGCTTGTAGGACTTTGAATTTCGGGTGGAGGGAGTGGTGGTGGAGGTGATGGTGGTCGAAGTGGTTTGACTGGTTCAGAGTTTTGACTCTCAAGTGATTGATGATCGGGTTTTTTGGGAAGAGGTGAAGCTTTGGGAGTCGTTGGGGTGATGATAGTTCTACCTGATCGAAGTGTTGTGCCATTGGTTGGAGTAGCAACAGGTGGTTGATCCTCAGTTGGATCAGGTAAACTAGAGTTACCAGCAGATTTACGAGCTCGATCACGAGCACGTTGTTTGGCGCGTCCCTTCTTAGTTGAAGTTGAGATTGCAATAGAAGGTGTTCGATGTGATGGAATGATCGGAGTGGTGGGTGAATCACTTTCTGAATCTGATTCGATTGATTCGACTGCCACTAAAAAATCACCAGGAAATAGATGACGTGAGTATATATATGCACAAGTGAATTTTGAAGATACATATTAAGATGAATGAAGTCGACTTACAAGCTTGGAATGAACCACCAGTTGAAAAGCCAGGTTTGAGTGAGTTTGGTTGATTTGATTGTGGCATTTTGATTGATTGATTGATTGATTGATTGATTGATT
>KZ123455.1:1724-11998 GCA_002157025.1 Melampsora abietis-canadensis | reverse complement strand
TGGTATGGTATGGTGTGGTATGGTATGTTTGAGTAGGTAGAATTGAGAAGGAAAGTTGATACAGAGTTGAACTTGACTTACATTGGAGTGAGTTAAAGATATCATTCTGCGTTTGTAATACCAAAAGTTTAATAATTCTGTATCAGTAATTTGTAGTATCTATTTAGTATTTGTAGTTTTAAACCTCAAAACATTCAAACTACATAGGTAATAGGTCATACATCAAGAGAACCTATCTATGTATTTATCATTTCATTTCTTGTTGTCGGTTCCATTTGGTAGTCAATCGATAATGTGAGCATTGGGAACTATGTATGTATCACTACTTCATCAATGACGTCATTCTTCATTCTCATCGTTCACACCTACTGCACAATAGGGGGCCTACAAATTGTACCACATCTTGATTATAATACGATCTTTCGATCATGATGATACACATTCAATCATCAATCAGATCGTAATCCATCGTTCTCATTCATCTATGCAACTCTTGTCAGTAATCTCAGTCATTTACAACTAGCTTGTCATACAATTCAAAGTACCGTTGAGCTCACTAATCCCAACTCTCAAAACATGACAAATTGTGTAGCGCAAATCCAGGATAGTCGATGCTTCCAACTGCAAACAAACAAACGACTAACATCTCTACTGCATCCGTGCCCGTCTACCTTCATCCATGACCATCATCCGTTTCTTAGACCCTCCATCCTGTTTTGCCTTTTCCTCGATAGATTTCCGTTTCTTAAGCTGATTCTCTTCGATTTTCAAAGCCACAGGATTGAACCTAACTTCTTGTTTTTCAACTGGAGGATTAAAAACCGTTTGTTTGTTAAGTTTACGTAAAGTACTGATCGCTTCTTGGCCTTCTTTACGTTTAGATTCCAAGATGGATTTCTTTTCTCTAGATTTCAAAAAGTATTCTCCTGATTCTAATTGTTGATCAATCTGATGGGTGAAAAATCGAAATTCCAAGTCAGTTTCTATAGTTTTTAGAAAGATAAGTTTGAAAAAATACAGAACTCACTTTACTAGGTAACTGAGGTGGAGGAAAAGGCGTGTATTTTTTCTTTTCTGGTTTTTTCTGTTTCTGTTGTTGTTGTTTAAGATTTTCATTAAATGCATCAGATTGAGAAGTTTGCATCGGTGTAGGTTTACTAGAAGAAGAAGCTTGTGGAACAGATCCTTCTTGATTAGATTGATTTTCAGTGTTGGTTTTTTGTTTAGCTTTTTTACGTTGACTGAAATTCGGTAAAAATCGATCCCAATTCTCATTGGCCAGTTTCGGATCTTTTGCTAATTCTCTTTTGATCATTAATTCCTAAAGAAAAAAAAAGAATGGTAAGTTGTAGCACGTGAGAAATGTAAGCGGATGATAGGGGGTTCACCTTGATATGGTAAACAGGATGAATGTTTTTCATACAATCAATTACGATCCTTCGAACGGTCTTTAAGCCTCTGTAAGGTCCCATGACTGATACGGTCGTACCTTGTACCAAGATATAACAACCCGTCAATAATTCAATAGCCTAATTGACCAATGAAAAGAGATCCGAAAAAAGATAGGTTCACAATCGAGTTAGTATTGACTCTTGACTCAGAACCAAACTAGACTTCAAGATAAAGATGTGTATAATCACCTTGAGTGTGCTACCAGAAGGACCTAAAATCCTTTGTCTTCTTTTCACAAACCGTTCCTTATTACGAATGATATTACCAATCTTGACTACATCGCAAGCCACACCATCTTCCAAAATCTTGACGGCCTACATGGACAGTCAAAACGATTGTGAATCCCTCATCAAATTTTGAGTTTTGGATAGATAGGAGATCTTCCTACTTGTGTGATGGGCACACTACGTGCTAAGAGTTTGATCAAGTCTCGTGCCTTGAGAATGATGAATGGATCACAAGTCTTCCTAGTAGTTTTCACTGTCATCGAACCTTCGACTAAATCCAAAACGCATGCGACCCCCTGACGAAACCGAACCAAGAAAGCAATCAATCAACCAGTTTTCTTTGACAGCGTATCATACCAAAAGGAAGGCTAACATGAGTTTCTAAAACTTTAGTTAAATGACTCCAAATCTCCCTTAAATAAACTTCACGATACTTTGGAAACAAAGTAGCAAAACTACTTTCTTCAGTAAACGGTTTGAATTTAGTGGGATCTACTTCGAATGGCTCGATCTTCCAATGATCTATATCATCTGTATCCCATGGTTTATCTTTCCGATGTTGTTGTTTTTTGGATTTTCGTTCTGTATTGATTTCTTCATTTATATTGGTGGTTGTGATATCTGTGATTATTATATTAGAAATGAAGGATGATTAGTTGAGATTAAGTTTGATTATTGATAGGATAGGTGGGATTTGATTACCTTCTACTTGTTTTGTGATAGCCATGTTGGAAATTGTTCTTGATCTGATGAATGGTCTTCTGTGAGTGCTTTTGGTGTATTTCTTCAAAACTTCAATTCAACATGCGGTTAAATCAAAAATTTCAGAATTTCCAAACCATATGGTCTGCGATCTTACACAGACCTGTTACATACTCACCCAGGAATGTAACATGTATCACACAAAGCGTTCACGGGAGGTGTTACACATTTTCCCTGTACACTACCTGTCCTCCCTGTGTAATCTTGTAGCTTTTCTCTTGAAAAGATTTATTTGGAGGTTGCGTGAATGATTTACCAAGCTCTCGAGTCTCTGGTGTCTAACTTGAGACCTTGCAGCTCAAAGTTCATATGCATACAGGACTCGAGAATGTCTGATTGAACAACAAAGAAATGCTCAACTTAATCTGATGGAATTGAGATCATCTGATTAATCATATACCCTGCTTTCAGGATCCAAGGAGATTGGAGTACAGTAATGCTGGGTACAGGCTGAAGAACCTGGTCATATTATGGATTTGTGATTGCATTACATACAGGGTTCCTTCTAGTTAGAGTCATCATAAGATGAAACTACAGAGAGTTTGCAAGAAAAGAGTTCCAATGGAGATACATAGCACCCAACAGAACCTAGAATACCGGTTGCTTTATACTCAAGCAGAACTGCTATTACTACCAGTTACCTGTTTTCTAGCTTGATCAACTAAACCCAACCAAAGAAAGCAAATAAGTGTTTTTGGTATAGATTAAATAACTGAAAAGAAAGATGAAGAAATCACTCAACAATTTCTAATCACCATCTCACACTTCACCGTTTCACAAAGTTTAGCAGAGTTTGATTTGATTTGATCAGGAAACAATTTAAGACCCGACGCTTTTTCTACTGCATCTACTGGTGTTTCGAATGTTCTTAATGGGATTTGGTTGGAGATTTTCGTGTTGGGTAAAACAAATGATCCTAATGAACCTATGTTCGATTGGTTAGAGGTTCCATAAACGATTTTAGCGAAATGCGTTGGAACAGCTACGTTGGGTGGGTTACCTATATTTCAAATAAAAAGGTTAGATTTGGGGCAAGGCTCAAGAAAGACTTGGTTTACGGACCGATGACTTCGTACGAGACTATTTGCTTTTTGGTGATCGGATCTTGTTTTGGTAAGTAAAGTGGGATGGTGAATACATAAACATCTGAAAATGAAGTAGTTAATTGTCTAACAAAGTTTTCAAGATGTGCCCAATCTAAAGAATTCCCACACGATCAGAATTTGAATCAGATCGATTTTTGATCTTTATTTTTGACAAACGTTTATTGAGATAGGACTTACAATCTCGATTGAAACCTTCACCGACTTGTGGTGCAATGTTTGATAAGATAAACGTTTCATTCATAGCTTCTTGACTAATTTTGGCATCTGCTGCAGGAACCTATAAAAAATTTAACCACAGTAAGCTTGAGTAAATATTGAATTGAAATTCCAAATCTTTGAATAGAACGCACCATATGACCACGATCATAACCACTCCTAAAATAATCTGCAAGCTTAGCTCTGAATTCAGGTGGTAAAGCAGGATCCTCATGAAAGTTGCTAAACAGATCACCCAACATCAATATAATGCGAATCATTGTAATAAAAAAGAGGAAAAAGGTTAGGAAACCAACGAATGAGATCGATCAGGTTGATCACCACCAGGAGATTTAGGTGGACGGATATTAGAAGAAGTCAAATGTTCTGCTGTCCATGAAGGGTTTCTCATCCTACGATCATATCCCATCGCATAAGCTTGTCTCGAAAAGAAATCATTGATAGGACCTATTGGATCGAAATTTTCAAAATCAAGTCAATTTGACATATATCATTTTGATGTTCTTCCTAAGAAATTAGTTTACCTGGGTTTCCGAATTTTAAGATTTGGTTTGGTAGGTGAGATTTAAATTCTGAATGGAATTGACGAGTGAAGATAGGTTGATTTGAAGGATCTGAATCTGACTTTGACTTTGAGTTTGTTGTTGTTGATGATGATGGTGAATCTGTTTGTTTGTTTTTGTAAACTATGGCTGTGCTTGCGCCTATGACTAAACCGGCTGCAAAGAGTGCAGATTGAGTGATAGTTGAAGCCATTTAAATTTAGAAAAGTTGAAGTTGTCCTTAGGCTTGAGGAAAGAAATTCCAAAAAAATGTTTGTTTGAGATGCAAAGCGGAGAGGAGAGGATGTTGGGGTATAAAGATATTGTATGTATATGCTTATATCCAAACTGACTGTCTCCTTTTCTCCTGATCAATCTTCATCGATCACTTTCAAGCACTACATACTCCTTGGACAACAATAAGATGAATATCATAGACAGAGGTTCACTCTTTCAATCTATGGTCTGATATTGAACATCGAAAGTATCATTCAAGTTGTACCAATTTTTCAACGCGAAACCTTCTCGATCACTTTTTGGAGAATTCGATCGGTTTTTAATCTACACCTAGAATAGTGCCAAGAGAAGGAAATCAGTTTCAGTTGTTTGTCACTCGAACCTATTCAGAGTCTACTCTTTGTGAAGTAGTGTAAGTAGTCGTTGGCAAAGCTGGCTTGATTGATGAAATTGACATAACCTTTGAATACATACTGTTGTCTTTCATAGGTCTGGTTTTCCGTTGAAAGTTGCATGAGAGGATAGTCAGGTTTTGGTGAGCGAAGGTTATTGCTTGGTTGAGAATGACTGACTGAATGGTTGAGTGACAAATTCTTTGAAGCCAGGGGTTTGACTTCTTTCATCAAAGGTGTGTCAGAGTGTGTGGTGGTGACCTGTGCATACAATTTGACATGAATGACATCAACTGTATATCCATTTTGTACTGAAGAACACATTTGCAGTGCAGGCAATCGCAACATCAGCATTTTTGTTGTATCAAATCGAACGAACACACTCCACTTCACTCAAATCGAACATACTACTCGAATCAAGAAACCAGAGAAATCAAAACAAGTGAACCACAAGAACAAACAAGATGACACTAATCAATCAAGAAAACAACTTAAAAACTAATAATAACCAATCATCATCATCATCATCATCAACAATCTATCACCAAATCAATCTCAATTATCAATCAATTCACCATAATCATCATCATCAACAACAACAACGACGAAATCAACTTATCTTTGAATTCAAACCTATCAGATTGATTATTAACTCAAATCCATCATTGATTCATTACTATTTCAACTTGAATCTATCTAACCAAAAATTAAATCAATCCATTCAAACCACTTCAACCAATCCATCCATCATCGCTTCTTCTTCTCAACAATCTCAACGTCGTCCATCAAGTTCTTCATCTAGAATCACTTTAACTCCTACTCTTCCAGAACATCATCTTCATCATCACCATCATCATCCTGGTAGAAAAGCTTCAGCGACAGTTTCAGTGTCTGGTTCTTATTTATTCGACTCTAGTCCAGTTTCACCTCGTACAAGCCTTTCACCTTCTACTCCAAATCATTCTCATCATTCTAAAATCAATCGAAAACAATCGATTGATTCAATTTGGCAAGGATCAACTATCTTATCACGACATTCAAACGAATCAGCGCAATCTCTCTGTCAAATCAATCCGACATTGCCCAATTCAACGCCAAATCTAATCCCAACAACAGAATCCAAACTTGAAGAATTCAACATCGATCAATTGAATCAATTGATTTCAATTCCACTGGATCTCAAACATGATTTGAACGATTTCATTGTGGATCTTAAAATCTTGGATCAATCTGTTCTTCCTTGGGAACAATCTACTGATTCAAATGCTTTGATCATCTTGACTCACAAAGGGTAATGAACTATTCCCCATCTTTTTACTCAACTGATAATCTCACTTCTGATTTAACTTGACTCTTTTAAAGGAAATTGTTCAAATTGTCCACATTAGATGGTCATATCCTCAAATCCATAGACTTGAGCTCAGAATCCAAACCAGCAATCAACTTTGAATCTTTTAAAGCACTCTCACCTCCTCTCACTAACGTACGTTTGCTTCAAAGTTCTTTTCTTTTTTGACTTGAAATCCATTAAACTGACTTGGACTTGAACTCAGGATAGATTTCTCTCTTGTCTTTCAACTAGTCATTCACTTTTAATCATTCTACGCGTTCCAACTTTATTGGTTTTTCAAACTATCCAGCTCGACCAACAAACTTCTTATCTTTCATTGGTCTTTAAAAATGATTCTACAATCATCGGAATCACTAAGACTGGTCAAATCATTCAACATGAGCTTCAATTCATCAATCAGAAGTTTTTGATCAGACAATGTGATGTGATTGGTGAAACGAAGGTCGATTTTCTAAAATCAAACTCGAGGTCAAGCAGGATTGGAATCGAATTTGATGTTCATTCTCTTTCTTCTCATTTGATCATCTTCACTCCTCAATCTTTCTCAGTCTATCAACTATTTTCTTCAAACCTGAATCGACTTCTACGGTATACATTACCTCCTTCTAATGATAACGAGGATGAAGAAATCATAGAAGTCAAATTCATCCGATCATCCTTGATCTCAGTGTTGACAAAGAAATCATTGAAACTTTATCAACTTCAATCGCCAACATCAGAGCAAGATGAAACTAAGAACAAAGGCTGGAGGCTCAAGTTGGTTCACGAATTTAAAGGATCGTATAATTCGATTGTACCGTATCCTAATCAAGAGGGTGATCATGAATCCTCACCAAAGCTTTTAGCTTTCACGGATGATCAAGATGGGACCCAACGAATCCTGAAACTTGAACCGAAATCTGACCCATCAGTAATTTATTCATCACCATCACCCGCCTCAATCGAATCACGATCCAAGACGATCACCTGTGCAACTTGGTTTGATGACAATTACGAGCTCGCATTGATCGGAGATGCATTCGGGCAACTTACTACTCAATCCTTTCCTTCTGATAACTCGACTAAAAACTTTTCACTCTTGAACGAAACAAATAATCAACTAGCAGGATCAATTACGACGATTTGTGTACAAGAAGACCAAAGTATGGTGATTGTAGGATCAACGGCTGGTGATATTGGAATATGGCAAACAGACGGAACACAACTTGCTTGGCATATATTGAGTGATACTTCGATTGAGAGTGTGGAGGTGATGATCAAAAATGAAGTGTTCCTAGCTAAAACTAGTGGTGGGAGTCTAATCATTTTCGAATTGAAGTCGTCAGGATTGATACACGTCATCATTAGAATTCCAAACCTTCGACGTTATGGTTATTTCGATCAATTCTGGTTTAATAAAACTCATCCCGAATTAAAAGTCTTGGTCCGGTACTGTGATGGGGTTAAGGGATTTGAGTATCAAATTTGGATGGAGAAGAAATGGGTTAGCTCGCATTCAACGCTTCTGGAGGCGCAGAGCCAGACTCCAGAAGAATGGGTTTCGATTCAAATTTCAAAGAATGAACAAGCTTTAGATCAAAGAAAGTTAACGATCGATCTGAAGAAATTGGTGGAGGTGGCTACTACATTTTATGGACCATCAGCTTCGTGGATATCAAGATTGATCATCCAAGAATTGATGCCATGGGGAATTAATGAAAGATTAGATCAATTGGTTTCGGATGGATTGAAAATCTCTCCTACTAAGAAGAAAAATCGATTATTGATTGAAGGTTTGAAAGAAGAATCTGGATTAGGAGTTAATCAAACACTTCACGTGGTTAGATTATTAGTTTCTTTGAGACTTTTATTAGATGATCCTAGTATTGAAAGAATCACAGGAGAAGTGATAGAAGAATTAACTAAAACTTGTGGAAGGTTTGTTGATTTTGGTACGTTGATGAAGTATTGGTTTAATGAATCAATTGAAATTAAAGTTACAATTAGAAATCTGTTTTGGAGTAGTTTAAAGTCTTTAACCAATCAACAAATTATAGAGATTGTAGAAAGATGGGAAAAGTATTTACCTTTTAAAGATCAAGATCAAGAATTGAAGGGATTGAAGAAGGAAAAGAAGAAAGAAAACGGATGGAAGATGAAAGGCAAAGGGATTTTTCAGAGGTATGATTCGAAGAAGATTAAATCGAGTGAAAGTGAGATCGAAGGACTCGAAGAAGAAAGTAATGAGACGGATGGAGGAGAAGGAGGTATAGAAGAAGTAGAAGAAGAAGTGAATGAAGAAGTTTCAGCTCGATCTATGTTATTGATCGGATTGATTATTGGAGATCATTATAAATTAATTTCGACTAAAACCTTGAAAAGATTATCGATTTCGATTTTCGAGAATCTAACTTCTCAATCCAAACTTCCATCACAAATCATAAGTTTAGAATTGTGTAGTAGTAAATCATTTGAGATTATACAACATTACATTGATGCGATTGAATTAGTCAGGATCTTGTTTGGATTGGCAACAAGGAAAGGAGAGTTGGAAAGGTTAGGTAGGATGGCTTGTTTGAATGTAGGGATCATCAATCCTCCGTTGTTTATCACTACTCTGTCGTATGATTTAGTGACTAGTGATGATCCTGAGGATAGGATTGCTACTATGAAATTAGTGATCTTTATGTTAAGAAAAGTAAGTGATCAACCTTTTTTTCAAGCTTTCAAAGCTATCCTGGTTTTTCCATTTGATTTCTGATGGATGTAGTTTGGTTGTGAATTTCATAGAAACCATTGGTACTGTATACGTCTTTACCAAGATTAGTAGAAGCAGTAGTGAAATCATTAGATCCGACTTACCAAAACGAGATGAGACAACAAACTCAATCAGTAGCGACGATAATCTTGCACGAATTAGTGAAAACCTATCCATCGATTGCATTTCATCATGAAACCCAAAGATTAGTAGTAGGTACAGAAGAAGGGGCTTGTATTCTGTACGATTTGAAGACTGGAAGAAGGTTAGAAGTTTTAGAGAGTTTTAAAAAACCGGTGATCGCTACGAGTTTTTCGCCAGATGGTCATCGGTTGGTCACTGTTGGATTGGAAGAAGGTAGGGTAGAGGTTTGGAAAGTTGGGAGTGGGATCTTGAGTTATTTTTTACCTAGTGTGATCTTGAATGGGAATGGGAATGGGATGTTTGGGAATCCTTCTACGACTAGTCATAGTAGTGGTGGTGGTAATGGAAGTGGAAGTGGGAATGAAAGTAATTTTAAACCTTTCAAAGTCTTTCCATTTAATGTGGGTGAAGAAGGTTAGTAAATTCACCGCCAAAAGTCAAGACTTTTAGAAGAGAGATTAATTTCGGGGTGTTTTTTTTCGTAGGTATGATGAGTCGTGGAGCGATTTTAGAATGGGTTGTGATTGAATGGGTTACCAATAGATCATGTAGATTAAGAATTAGAGAAAGTTCATTGACATTTGCTTGTTAAAAGAGATTCCTAATCAACTCTATCATCATCAGTTTTGGAGGCGGTAGCTAAACTGTAAGATGACCTCTGCGGAGTTTTGATTTGGTTTTTTCTTTGGGTTTTTTGGGTTCTGTTTGTAAGTACGTATGTCTTAACTTTAGGTTTTGTAATTTCAAAGATCCATCATATTGTTGAAAAGAAACTCATCATTAAGAAAAGATTGAGTGTTGGCATTGGTAGACAAGTGAGATTTAAGGACATTTTCTTTGGAAAATAAGAACGTTTCTCTTTGGGGTTTCACTCGTCAACTTCATGTTTTAACTCGTTTGATTGCTGCTCTTACAGTTGGGGATATCCATTTCTCTTGCCATAGCTTGTTACCGAGATCTTGCCAGTGTGGGTCTTCCAACGAGTAATTCTAGTCCACAATAAAAACAAAAGACAGAACTGAGAATTATAGCAGGTGCACAAGATTTTGATACCGTATATCTTTGTCTTGTGGGACAGTGCTTGAATAGAAGGGAAAAGAAGGACAAG
>KZ123448.1:0-22580 GCA_002157025.1 Melampsora abietis-canadensis | reverse complement strand
AAGCCGTCAAAATAGAAAGTCAACAGTCGAAGTAGTAGGTTCAGCTAGCCAAGATTTGGAACGTGTCCCTCCTCAAAGTAGTTCTGCACCTCTAGTGCGTGCCGGAAGTGGAGTAAGTTCCGACCCAAATGACGCACGATTCTGCTTCACTTATCTTGATCCAGGTAAGAATCATCACCTTTCATGACTGTTGTAGACTTACATGCGTATGTAATGAGTATTTTAACCAAATTTTCTCCTTGTCTTTGTTTGTCGACAGAATCTCGCCACGTTCGGTCTCGCGGTGAAGCAGACACCAAGATGGATGCAAATACTTTTGATACACTTTATAAAGTTGAATTTCCGGAAAGCCAATCCTCACACCAGTTCAAGCGGAACGCGATTGTGGAGGATTTTATAGCTGAACCGAGCTTGCGCCTACCCACCAGAATTGGCTGGATGATGAGCAGCAAAGCGGTTCCAACATGCCCAGGCTTACCAACATCAAAAGCAGCATCGGAAGTCCCAAAGTCATATCCATCGACCAGCTCCAGTGTGATACCTAGAGCGGATACATCACACATGGACGTTACAACCTGCTCTGCGTTGGCACCGCGTGCTGCGCCCCGACCTTCCGTGTCTCTCTCTGAAAAGATGGCTAAAGCAGCCGAAGCAAGACGTCGGGCGACCGATTTCTGTGTCCAGCCGTTGTTTAGGCCTCCCAGTGCTAGCGATTTTTCATCACCTCCAGCGAATGCTATCACCCCAGGCAAGCAATTTTGTTGCTTGTATCTCCCACTCCCCTTATCCCTTTTTCTAACATACGTTGCCGGTAGACTTAGCTCCATCCGGATCGGGTTCAACTCGACCTCAACTTTTCGACCAAATGAGCCCTCGAAAGTGGCAAGCCGGGACATATGATATTCGCCTGCTACTGGACCATCGAGAATTGAAGTCCACTGACGACCGGTCAGCTTTCTTTGACCTATGTCAAGCGGAGGCTCTAAATCTGGCAAACAGAAAGGAAGCTGCGATCACGGTAGAGCAACGCGCACTTCCTGTTGGAGACGCTCTATGGATTGCGGTCCACAAAGCGACTGAAGACGAGGTAGTTCTAGATAGTATAGTCGAACGCAAGCGACTTGATGATCTCTGCACGAGCATTCATGATGACCGCTATCACGAGCAAAAGGTAACCAATCCTCTTGATCTCCCATGAAGACCATGCTCTTCTTATGAATATATTTCTGAAGCTTGATTCAAGAATTTGCTCTCTGATACCATAACCTTGTGTCTCCTCATGTCTACAGGCACGCTTGAAAAAATCGGGATTGAAAGATATCATCTATCTGGTTGAGAACTATAACCATCAAGCGAATCAAGTCAAATTCGGACAGATGATACAGACGGCAAAGGCGGAAGTGATGGTATTGAATGATTGTCACTTAGAATTGACAAATGAATGGAGGGCGTCCGTTAAATATCTGATCATGCGAAGTCGAGTGCTCTTTGAAGTTCATCAAGTGAGTCCACTTATATCTCCCTAAGTACTGCTTGTCTTGTGCAAACGAGCACTCATTTTCTACTATCATGACATCCAGAACCTCGATCTTTGGGTGATTCCAGACAACAAGATCGACAGAGCCTCGTATCTTTCAACCTTGACAACTCTTCGCAAATCACATCCCGATCATTACTGGGTTACATCCTATCCTTCTTTTGAAAAACTTAACGACAAGTCCGCCAATCTGAATGTTCGTCACATCTGGGCGCGCATGGCTTTTTGCATCAATGGAATGAGTGCAGAAAAGGTTGATAGTCTTGTCAAACGCTGGGAATCCCCCCGAAAATTCTGGGAAGCCTATAAGCAGCATGACAATTCTTTATCGCGACAGGGACAGGATTGGAGTTGGATTCAAGACGCGAATGAGTCTGAGTTCAGGCGAATAACTCCTAGTCTGTCCAAAAAGATTTGGAACCTGTTTGATTCAACGGAATATGACTCGCAAGATGTAGTTTGATGAGTCCTACCCGGCGTGGTGCTTGTTCTCTGTGGCGCTCAACAACTTCCTCTAATCGTTTTTGATGACATTCATATCACCTTACAGACACTCCCCCAAGTATGTAAACATTGTTAACATCAAGAAAAGGCCAAAACCTGTTAACCTCCAAACTACTCGACCTTGAGGCTGAGTCATCTATATTCCATATGTGTATTCCACCCTCTTGGGTATAGCAATCCATTAATCTTGCTTAATTCCTTGTACACTAATGTGCGGGTTGCACTCACAACCGCTGTACTTGCCTCGCTCCTATCACTACATACTCGCGGAAAGACGATATCGAGCTCTGAAACATTTTGTTCATCAAACATACTCTTGTGCCTCATTGCCAGGCTATGTATCATCCTTGTGTTAGATTCTGGCGTTCGGAGACACTCCTAGACAGGCCAGGACCTGTGTCAAGGAAATGAATGATCCGAGTGAAAGTCGCGTCAAGCTGCAAAGCTCTAGTCTAATTAAAGAGGAGTGCATATGGCAAGAGAGATGATCAAAACAAATTACAAGCGCGCCGGTAAGAACTCTTGGAACTTGAAAAGCTCTAGAATGGAGGTAATGGCAAAGAGAATTGTAATTATTACAGCGATTTCTTGAAACCATCGGACTACAACTCCAGTTTCCGATTTAAACCGGTACACTCAACAAACAAGATATTCTACTTGCCCAAATGGGAATTTGATTCCCCTCGCATGACCTTCACGAGAAGTTGTAAGCCGATAGAACGATGTGCTCATAAGTTATAACTTACAACACTCATGGGTAAGAACAGAGATATACATAATGAATTCAATTGGTCAGGGTTTTGGAGCGTTACAAATTCCCTCACGTGGAGAGCACGATTTGAAATCGACCGAAGGTGATCACTGATCAGATGTGATCGACTCAATTACAACGAACTGTCACTTCACTTCTGATGGTGGTTGCGCCGCAACGCTGCAACCTGCTTAGATTTACGAGTCCGCTGTCAACACTTCCAGGTCCTTGTTTATACACAACCTAAACTTTGAATTTCTGAATAACGTGCCCTCTGTGAGCATGAGCCACGCATTCAACTCGTTAAATGTCAGATATCGAGCAACGAGGGTTCATGTTAGGTCCGGCAGGTTTGCAACTTGATTGCAAGAGCACGACTCTTAATCTATTCCCACATCAACGGGATCGCGGTTTTTCTTGGAATGATGCATATGAGGCCAACCGGTGGGATTAATCAGGCGTCGTGAGCGTTTTGGTGGTTCAATATGAAATTTAGGAGCGATGGGCCTCCTTAGGAATTCACGTTGTGATAATTTATAAGTGGCCTTGAGGTGATTCCCATGAAAGACCGCCGTCTTTTCACAAATCCTCCTATCACTAACTTATAGGGACATTCCAAAACTTCGAACACCTGTGACTGCTCCACCATCACAATTTATCGCACGATGTTGATCATCTTGAAATCATTGTATTTATTTGGTGAGTCACGTAAGCAGAGCTCAGGACTAGCTAATGAGCTGATTGTAACGCCAATTGGACAGGTATCATTATCGTAGACATCAAAGCATGGTCGACAGAAGACCTCGTCACCCGGTATGATGAAAGACCTCTTCCTTCTCTGCCAGTGCTACTGGGATTATCACCCAACTGTGACTTATGCTTAATAACTTTATGGATTGTGGTTGTCATGTTTTGCCTGCTCCAATAGGTCTGAGTTAGCGCTTCTTGCTCGATCGAGTAATCAACGGGGTATGACAACCACTAGACCGCGCCTGAGACGAAGAACATTTGGTAAGCATGGTGAGTATTTCATAGATCAAGAATGTGGGCCTACATTTGCAAATGCTGATGCACTATCTACGGTGCGTGCGATCTGAAGGTATGGGTCATGGTCATGGCACCGGTCTTGGCCATGGTAACTGTGGTTCCTCCAAAACGAAAGGATTCGGCGCAGGCATGAGACCGGGAGGAGGAATGGGTGGAGGGAAACCCTCACACTTTGGTGGTGGTGGTGGACGACATGGACATGGTCGTGGTCACGGCGGTGGTCACGATCGAGGCGACTGCGATCTCTGCAAGTCAAAAGGCTTCGGCAAGTCGAAAGGCTTCTTCGGGGGCATGCCATCAGGGGCCGGGATGGGTGCAGGGGGACCCTCGCACTTTGGAGATGGCGCACAGCCAGACGGGGGTATGGGTCCAGATATAGGCAGAGGTACAAGTGGTGGTATGACGGGCCCAGGGATGGGAAATATTGGTGGCCCAACAATAGTGGGCCCACCAGCCTTTGTAGACTTTGAGGACTCCATAGAGAACCCAGAAGACTCTGGAATGCTGGGCAACAAAAAGAATGGTGGAATTGAAAAACCACAACCCGGTCCCAAATCTAAACCAGATAGAGCTGCGGGCCAACTGGATAAGACAACTGAAAGTACTTCAAACGAGAATGGATCGGGCTGTGGGGAGTGTATGGAGAGCTCTGAAGAGTCTGAAATTCTGGAAACCAAAAAACCTAGTGGATCTGAGAACCCCATGGGTCCAGGTATTGCCAGCCCAAGTGAGTCTCATTCCAACTTTGATTTTCAACTGTGTGTCATGGAGATCGGACAATTCTTTGGTGTTTGATAGTCTTGACACTTATAACTCCAATATTTCTGGTGAAGGCCAATTTGGAAGTCCAGACCTACAACAGATCAGCCAACCACAAGCTGGTTCCAATGTGCAGGCAGGACCTAAAACTGTAGACAAACCGGTTAAGACAACTGAAAGTACTTTAAACAAGAATGGACCGGACTGTGGGGACTGTATGGAGAGCTCTGAAGAGTCTGAAATGCCGGAAAACAAAAAGCCTAGTGGACCAGATATCTCCAAGGGTCCAGGTGTTGACAGCCCAAGTGAGTCCCATTCCAATTTTGTATCACCAATGGATTGAATGGTCCTTCTGGCTTTGGTGGTTTTGTCACTTATCTCCAATGTATCTGGTGAAGTTCGATTTGGAGGTGCAGATTCACAACAGATCAACCAACCACAAGCTGGTCCCAATGTAGAAGCAATGTCTAAACCACAAGGAGCTGCAAGTAAACCAGTTAAGACAACTGAAAGCAGTGTCAACCAGCAAGGATCTGAAAGCCCAATTTCTGATATGGAGTATGCCACTGGTAATCAAGGTTCAGATCAAACCCCAAAAAATTCAAGAACTCCTGGCTCCCAGGCAGGTGAAATCAAACTTGGTCCAAATAATGAAACATTTTCCACAGACAATTATGAGTATTCTTATTCTACCTCAACAGTTGAATACACCACGGAATCTAGTCAAGGAGATGGTGGGGAATCCTCTACTCCTTGTACACCATGTGAAGCTCAATAGAGTCTTCTTGAGACATTGCTGAGAGGAAGAAGCCTGTGTATATATGTTTGGTAATCTCCTGGTTTGAGAAATCCATATCTGTCATCAACAATTGATTTAAAAGTGTAATAATTGTAGAAACAATCTGGATCTCAGAAGGAGATAACTGAAGAATAAAATTTCATGATGAGCTAATCCTACAAAATGTGGCGGAAAAGCATAGACAAACAAATTCAATTGGAACATGCCTGAGTGAAACACTTGACAGTGCCATTTGATTGCAGTGAAGGAGCTCCCAATTCCATGGAGTATCAGGAACCTGTGTACTTGTATCATATCAAGTGCTCTTCCCAATACTTGGGTACATGGGTTTCCCCGTTAGCTTTGCAATACGTGAAACCAAGATGATTGCTTTAACATTAGTCTCCATTCCATTAGGCCCTGTAGTGCAATCCATCTATCCTCATCATATCTTCCACCGGATCAATGCAGAGAATGTACTCAAGAAATGAGACTGACTCCTTCATCTTGATAATTTCTAAGACTGAATCCAGTGGATGCAACTATTGAATTCTTTGCAAAGTCATGGAGAATGTTGGCGTCTGTAACTCTCTTTTCCCCATGAGAAGTAAGACTGCCTGAGGGGTTGATGGAAGTATTGGTTTCAAGCTGTTTCTGGATCCGAGTTTGTAGACTTGAGACTGTGATCTCACAACACTTGATGAAGTACATAAGCTCCTCAACCTACATAGCAGAAACTGTTCAATTCCGGAGGGCTCATTGATACAAGATCCCAGTGATTGGTGGTGACTCTGTCCATGCCGCTCTTCCTATTGTTAGACCATCCTCATCCCTCCCTTCATCTGTTTGAAGTTCCGTTTGATGAGAGCCCGTTCAAAGAGCTTGTTTACGCAATCCAAGAGATACTACTTGGTGAAAGCCAAGGATGATGCTGAGTGTGTAACGTTGAGTTCAGTGTACACTGCCATGTAATTTACTGAGATATTGTTCAAAGTCAAACAACAAAGCAAGACTGCAGTAGCTTAGATGGCCTAATTGTCTAAGGCAAGGCTGTACTGCTGTACTTTAGTAGAAGGGCTTGGATTTTTTGGTGATCTGCTTGAGCTTAGGGCATGTGGATGAAATTCCGCAGGGAACTGGTGACTAATTGGATTGCATGTGATCACCCAGAGATGGAGCTGAACTGATCATGCCAATGGGGAATCTGCCACTTCGACATGCTTGAATTAAATCGCAGAGCTGAAGGACCGTATTTCTAAAGGTCAGGTTGCATTTATTCAGTTTTATAAACAGACTCTACTCTCTTACAGAATTCTCTTTGTACAGCCTGCAAAATCAGGGCGATGGCTTTTGCAACAAGCTTCCAAAACATCTACTTGATTGTCACCTTCCTTGAGGTTTCCCCCTTTGGGTGTGTCTGAAATGTCGAATCTTGCTTTATTTTCCTAATCCTACATACTATCACCGTTGTAGCTACATACTATCACCGTTGTATCCTCAGAAGAATGGATCAAGAGGCTAAAGTACACTGTGTTAAGAATGAGAGCGTAGAAGTCAAATGTTAAGAAATATGATCATGAGTGACGCTCGTGATAAGGCAAAGATGTGAAAAGTGTAACATTGATAAAGTGATGCTAAGATCGGGATGAATATGTTGCTCGATTGGGAGGGATGGGTTCAAAGTATTTTGTTCAAATATGCCCATTTGATATCCTTTACATTGAATGGGTTTAAGAAAGCGTATGATTCAAGTCAAAGGCACATCAAGATTCAATACTTCTCAACCGTAGAGCTTCATCGCAAAGGAAATGAATAGGGATCACAAAAATCACAAAAACGTTTGTTTGGTCTTGGAAACTTGATAAAAACGAACATGATAGCAAGTGGAGATACGTAGTCAAGTCTTCATTTCAAACCATTACGCCTGCGCTGATTGATAATCACAAACCATGTTCCGCTTATGCATCGGCTGGAATGTGAATTTCCGTCTCTCCGGATCACTTTCACGGCGAGTCCTGAGGTGTTGATTAAAGCTGTGCTCTCGAGTCAAATTACCCACGGGAACTGAGCGACGTAGTTCGATGGTTGACTTCAATCGGTCGGGGCTTTTGTGCATTGCAAATACATAGATGATGATCAGGTGTGACCGTGTGACCGACATAATTATATATACGAGCTGCCACTTCAGTTCCGATGGGGGTTGCGCCGCGACGCTGCAACCATCTTATAGTCTCGACTCCGCTGTCAACTCTTCCTGATCCTGGTTCATAAACAACCTCATCTTCAAAGCTAAGGTAGCCAGGTTTGCTACTTATTGATGCACACAATTTTTAATGTATTCCCACATCAACAAGCTTGCTAAGACTTCTTGCAATTATGCACCTCAGACCGACCAGAGGGATTAATCAGACGTTGTGAGCATTTTGGATCAACAGTGAGATTCTGGCGCTTACGATGTGCCTCCTTACAAATTCACCTCTTGAAACTTTATATTTAAGTACTCTTGGGACGATTCCCAAAGACCACAATATTCTTCACAAACCGACCTATCACTAAATTATAAAATATTCTCAAAATTTGATCCCCTTTGAGTGCTCCACCATCACATATATTGTACGATGTTCATCGTGTCTACATCATTATTTTTATTTGGTAAGTGAAGAAAGTAAACCCGAGGCCTGACTTTGGAGCTGATTGTAGCATAAATCTCATAGGTATCACTATCATCTTCGGAGACATCAAAGCATGGCCGGTAGACAAAATCTCCACCCGGTATGTACAAAAAACTTTTTCATCTCTGCTACTGAGATCATCACCCAGCTTGACTTACGTTTGATGTCTCTGTGAATCTTGTTTGAAATGTTTTACTTTGTTTGAAAGAACCGAATCAGAACTTCTTAGCCAATCGAGTGCGTGGGATGTGGCAATCACTAGACACCGCCTCAAACGAAGAACACTTGGCAAGCGAGGTGTGCAGTTTCATCATAGACCGATAATTTTGGCCTGAAATGAAAACTAACAATCTATTTACGGTTCTTGTGATTTAAAGGTATGGGGAGGCCAGGTCTGGGCGGTGGCGGTGCAGGCTTTGGTGGGGGTGCCATGAGAATGGGCGCAGGCCAGAGGTTAGGTAGTGCAGGGCCAGGTGGTGCGGGGCTGAGTTTAGGCAGATCATCATCACTAGGGGCAAGACCAGGCGGTGGACCAGGCGGTGGACTATGGGGAGGATTAGGGGGAAGACCAGGCGGTGGATTAGGGGCAAGACCGGGCGGAGGACTAGGGGCAAGACCAGGCGTTGGATTGGGTGGTGGAGGCTCAGGTCACCTACGTACAGGCATGGGATTTGGCAATAGACGGCCAGGCGGAGGCGCACGAGTTGGTCCAGGCGGAGGAGCTGGACGTGGTGGGGGTCAGAACGGAGGTGGACTCGGCGGTGGACTCGGCGGNCCCGACACAGACACTGGGGTGGGCTCCGATACTAGTGGAGACATGGGCACAGACATGGGGATGGGTCCTGGGATGGGCATGCCAGGAATGGGGATGGGTCCTGGGATGGGGATGGGTCCTGGGATGGGGATGAGTCCTGGGATGGGCATGGGTCCTGGGATGGGCATGGGCCTGCCGGGAATGGGCATGGACCCGGGGATGGGCATGGATCCGAGGATGGGGATGATTCCAGGCATGGGGGTGGGTCCAGGCATGGGGATGGGTCCAGGCATGGGCTTTGGTGGCCCGGTGATAGGAGGCTCAGGAAGCACTGGGGCAGATCCAGAGGAGTCTGACGACGACACCGACGAAGAGTGAATCTGCCTGAATCTGCGAGCAATGAGGGTTCAGACATGTATAACGAGATGGGATCTGGAAAGTCGAGTTCTGACATGGAAGTTGCCATGGATGAAGAGGATTTACATGGATGCTCATCAATCCCCAGCACGTCTGACTCTCACATATCCCCAGATGACTTATAACTTGGTCAAAGTAGTAGATAACCTATGTACATGAGCAGATCCAAGTCTCCTTCCTCTGGATCAAAAGCTGAATAAACAAACCGCCAACTTCCCATCCTTCGTGCATAGACTGGTGATCTGTGTATGTAGTATCTTTGATGCAGGTGTCACTGATACGTTGATCAAGCCCTTGTATCTTTCTCATTATCTTATCCAGATTGAATCTGCTAGTTTGAAATATTATTTTTGTCATGAGCAATGGACTTTAGATTGCAATAATCTCAAACATAATTTGGGCCTATCAAAGGGAATGTATTAGGGTAGGTTGCTAGATTCAGAAAGGCACAGTGATTACATGAGTTCACGGAGAAAAAGAGGGAAGGCACCCTGGGCTGTCCTTGTGTGAGCCATGCCTGCGCTGCCGATGAATGAAGGACTGCACATTTTGTGAGTCGTGTGCGTGTGTGACATGTGTATGTATTTTGAGTTGTATTTATGTACCATGTACCACAAGTTGAACTATGACTGTGTACAATTTTGAATTTTGATGAAAGATCAGTTCAACTTTTCACAACCCTTGCCATTTGTCGTTGACTGAGATTATACTCAGCATTATCGTCAAATCTCATTTCATGAAAGAACATCGAAGATCATAACAACACCATGTCCTCCCTCAGAGCTCAACTCGCAACTCTCGCTCAATCGAACCCTGATTCATCCAAACTCGATTCTGTTGCACGTCGTGATTCATATATTTACTCGCCAACTCAGGCTGGGAAGTTGTCATTGGATCAGCTACACCAAATCGGATTAGATGGACTTCAACAGCTAATCAACTCTGACCATGAATTCCAACAATTTCGCCATCCTCTATTTGGAGAAGCAGCCAAGCGCACTGATCGCACCCTACTTGACCCCGAGCCTGCTGCCCAACTAAAGCAAACCATCGAGAAATTTCTGTACTTGCTAGCCCCTCACATTCTCACCAAACCAAGTGCATATGCTATCGAGTGGCTTGTGCGACGGTTCAGGTAAGTACAATTTTCTGAGTCAACCTTTCTGATTTACAATGCCACTGAGGCTGAATGAAAATCCGTGATCGTATCGTTTTCTTCAGAATCCACGAGCTTGACGTACCCACGCTATTGTCAATATTCATGCCATATTACACTACACCTCAGTTCATGGCCATCTTGAACATCCTACGACTAGAACCGCATCCACATCTGTCGTTTTTAAAACCGGTCAAGAAATCACGAGCTGAACTACCTCAGAAGCATCTAATTGATTCTCTCATCAGCTTCCCGGAATCACTTCGCTACGTTGCTCAGATTCTACCTTCCTTTCTACAAGCAAACAGAAACAAAATCCATCAACCGCTCTTAGGGTTCCATTTGGCTACCTTTCTTGGTATCTTCAAGACTTTGGCTGCCAAATCTACTTTACGCGAACCATTCCCACAGCCGGTCCTTGCGGCAATCTTGCCTCCCATCTTGGAAGGTCTGAAGACTCCCATCATGGACGTCAAGATGACGACTTATATCATTTTGACGAAGTTGGCACTCTCTTCAGCTCTTGAAAGTAGCATGCTTACTCATCTCATACAGTCACTCATCGAGAATTATAAAGAATATCCTGTGGATCAAAGCAATACAGGGAACAGTCCGGGCTGGACAGAATATAACGAAGCTGTAGTGAAAGCGCTCATCATCTTGTTTCAATGTAATTCAAGCGACTCTAGTCCGCATCTATCTACCACTTCGTGCCAAACTCTGGCGGCGATCCCAGGTTCAGCGAAACTGTTCATCCACCTATGCGAAACGGTCGAGATGTCAGCTTTCTGGTTCGCATTCATTCAGGGATTGGCAAAGGGTGCACTGAAGAATGATCTGGAGTCTACTGAGCTCTTGTATCAGTTTTCACAGACGTTTATCGCATCCACACCCTTCCTTGAAACCGCTATCCACATCATAGTCTCAACCTTAGCTGCTCTGGAAACCCCCGCTTCGTGTCTCCTGCGACCCCTCACTGTCATTTCGCAGAGGCACCCCGACTCATTGGAAAAAGTAGCTCAGCATCTCATCAGCACCGGTGATGGTGATATCCGTCAGCCTATCGAAAACTTGCTGAGATTGGTTTCAGGTGGCCTCGAACTCATTTCACCCACAAACCATGGAGATATACTCGAGCTTAGCAGCTCGAGCGCTATACTCAGACACAGTGCACTTCGGCGAATCTTGGAACAACATAGCTCTAAGTCCTCGAAGAAATCTACCCAGTCTGACATCGTGAACCCTGCCATCAAGCTTGCCCTCAGAGACCCCGACCCGACCGTGACCGAAGTTCTGTTTGCTTACCCGCGTGTGATCAACAACGCTGTGACTGAAAAAGAGGTACTGTCTATAGCTGTCAGCATATTTACATCGCCAAACATCTCTCGAGCGACTTGCATGTCGTGGTTGTCTTTTCTAAGTGGCCCATTTTTGGAACTCCATCCAAGTATGGCTTCTCAAGTTGCTGAAGACCTTGTACTAGATCGACTGTTTTGGACGAAAAGTCACGCAAAAGCCACTACGGTGATCTGGTCATCTGGGTTGCCTCAGCGTCACCAAACCTGGCAGGGCACCATCTTAGAAGGTATTCATCAAGGAGCAGCTGCCTCCGAGGAGCCTTTCGATCGTATCGCAGCGAATGAAACTATGCTGAATATCATTGCTAACCGCGCTATGGCGATGGGCGATTCGACACTGATCAGGCTATTACAAAGGCTTAAAGTGAAGTACCAATCAAAATCCCCTCTGGCAAGACTAGTTCCTTTGATGGTTCTCAGACAGACATTGCCCAGTCTATCCCAAGCGATGTTATGTCAGCTTGTTAATGTCATCGTGGACCACCAGCTATGCAATTCTGAGGGCGATAGCTTTACTCGATGGATCAATTTTTCAGTGGACCCTTTGACAGATAAAACTGATTCCATCAAGGAAAATTTCTACTCCAAGTCGAGTTCGGAGAAGGTCTTTTCGCGTATTGCTGCAGATACCTTGCTGCAAGCTCTCTCAAAAATCCGCCGCCCTAAAGACCTAGCATATTCTTGGTTCGAAACAAATGCTCAACCCTCCAGTCCAGCCTCTAGTACAACCGGTCCAAATCTCGCCTCGGACATCTTGAAATTACATTACAAGCTATATAGTGTCGGTCATTCGCGTGGTGCAAATGCTAAATCAGATTCTCTGGGACGGACACTGATTGTGATTTTACTCCGACACTTGCTCGGCGATGAAAGCCTGGTCTTCTTGGCAAGAATTTGGACTTCCTCGTCGTACTCCGTACCTCTTCGTACTATGGCTCTTCAGGACGCCGCAGCAGAAGTCAATGCCTTATCCCCTCCAAACACCGAGCCAGGCAACCGGCGACGCAGAGACTTTCAACTCCTGATTCCCAGTATCTTGATCGCCTTGACGGACCCCGTAAGATCTGTCCGATCTGCGGCTCTAGACCTTATCACTAGTATCAAAGAAAGTCTTATCATCTCTGGTCACGAGCAGTCTGCGGCGAGTGAAACCGATATCTATGCGTACGACCGCTTCTATGGTCCTCGCTCCAGCACTGATCTTCAATACCTCTCCACTGTCGACTCGAACCATGTCATCACAGCAATCTTTGAGCACAAAGACGAGATCATGGTCAATGGCCTGATTGTTCTTCGTCAACTTTTGAGCCAGCTTACCACCGATCGGTTCTCTAAATCATCGCCTGGCAAAACCGCCAAATCAGCCGGTGGGGAGAAAGGAAAGAAGAGTAAAGACGACGCCATCAAGCAAAAAGTGCTGTGTTTCTTCATGAAGGTCGTCAACTGTTGGGAAGATATGGAAGGTCGAATCAAAATTTTACGATGCTTGACAGAGATGACAGATCCTTCCCGAATGCATCTTGTTTCCCCTCTTCTCCAGCAATTGTCTAAGGGGACTGGTGTCCGACCTCTCCTTACTGATACAAACAGCTCTTCTACTCTGAAGGAATACGCGTCTCTTCTGCTACAAACTTATGTCGCACCCGGCAAATCGTTCAAATCGGGGAAAGATTTGACCTCATATGAAGTTTTTGTTGCTGCGCTAGAATGTTCGCCTGACCTATGTAAGTTATAATGTACCTCCGGCTTAGTTGAAACCTAACACTGATAACCACTCTCTTGTTGATGTATTTTTACATAGCGATGGCGCGTACCCTCCCTGCAGCTGCGGTAAAGCGTCTAGAAAGTGGTCTGTTTTTGGATCTGTCTCCATCTCACAAGGAGGACATCCTTCGCCGGATCTTGATCCTGGCTTCTTCTGAGAGGGTATGTCATGATCATTCTTGTCGGTTTAGGATGGCTGATGACATTTCTCGGGCTGATAAGGAAAACCGGACGCTATACGTCGCCTGTCTTCGCAATCTACCAATTGACTCGATCACGTTCATCAGATCACTGACCTCCCTCGTCACGCAAATAGCAACCAAACGAACCGCGAGCCACAAGAAAGCTAAGACTGCTGCTGGGTACATTTAGGAATATTTTGTCCAGACTCCTCAGACCAAAGACTGACATTGACTTTCATAAATCTCTTTAGAGCCACCCTGACTATCACTGCCACTTCAGATATCTCGACTCTATCAATCCTATTGGAAATGGTGTCAATGGACAAGCTTACTCCAAGCTTCGAGCTCTTTGCCGTCCTACTTGAAACACTCCGTGTGCTATTAGTAATTCATGGCAGCAAAAATGGTGATATCGGGTTTCCTGCACAACTTGTTATAGCAGGGATGGCTTCTGTCATTGCCAAGTTGGACGTGAGTGAATAAAGCGGGAATTATCAAGAATTTCGAAGTCGCTAACCCGTGCGCTTTGTAATGCTTCAGTCTGATCAGTTCAAACCTCAGGAGATCCAGTTGACACCGATTGTGGATTATATGCGCAGTCAGTGAACGGTCCATTCTCTTCACTCGTGGGACGTGGATCATATACTGACCTGATCTTGAATTAATCGCCTTTGTTTCTTAGTCTCGCTGGACCCTCATGTATCTCAACAGACTATTCTCTTGATGGCTGAATTAGCACGCCTATGTCCTGATCAAACTTGTCAAAGTATGATGCCGATATTTACTTTTGTGGGAACCCATGTGATACAAAGAGACGATGCTTTCAGCGCGCGTGTTGTAGATAAGGTAAATTTGCACGTGTGAGACATCTTCTAGGTTCCATCTTGCTGATATCTTGATTTATTCCAGGCCATTCAAGCATTGATCCCGCCAATCATTCAAAGCGTCCGCTCCAAGGGTACCACCCGAGTTCAATTGATCATTCGTTAGTTCATGTCTACTTTGGCTTAATTGTGGCAGAATGGAGGCTGACGAGTCAACCGGTTGACATAGATTTGCGCGATCTTCTCACGATGTTCGTCGGAGCACGCAATCATATCCCCAAGCATCGAAGAACTCGCTTGTTTGTCCGCTTGATAGAAGTTCTCGGGCCTTATCACTTTCTGGGAGCAGTTATGATGCTCTTGGTAGACGCTGGTAGGGACGAGGTGGGAGGCTCTTCTGCTTCCGATCTAGCCTTATCGGTATGGGAATCATTTCCAGGGGAGATATGTGTGGCGGTAAGCTCATAGCTTGCCTTTGTCAAATTCCATGTGTCAAGTTTGCTTACGTCCAACCTGTAGGCGCTTGCACACTTTGGGGCTGAGATTGAAACTTTGCTCAATCAAAGTAGCACTGGCGAAGTTAGCATTCTACCATGCCATACGTCCGTATCCTTTAATTGCTTCATCTCTTCCTCGCACGCAGCACGGCTGACTCTTTCGAGGCCTCCCAGTGATCCTGATGCGATGGTCGAAGACGTCTCATCCGAGGCCAATGTCGAGATCAACATCAGTCGTGCGAAGATGTTGATGCGCTTCATTGATGAAGCTTTGAGTTCAAAGTCTATTGAATCCAAATTGAACTCTGCTCGATCTACACAAAACACAGACGCCGATCAAGTTTTGGCTTTCTTCATGATTCAGCTTCTAGAAATCAGTCAACCGTATTCTAAGTTGACTAGTGATGAACAGGCTCAGGAGGGCCGCGCTATAGCCCGCAAAGTTGCCAAGCTTGTCGCCTTGCCATTCTTTGCACGAGTTCTCCTGCCCAAGTTGCAAAACGACAATGATAGGGTCTGTCATTTCTTCTCCCGTTGAATCGCCACTTCCGCCTGAACTCATCCTGTCCTCTTATACTCTTTTTCGATCAGCTGGTTTCATGTGCGCTGGATCTCCTTCGAACGCGCTTGCCTCTAATCAAGCCTGCTGTCAGATCGGAACTCGAAGAATGCGTGAAATCAGCTGTCGCTACATGTGGAAAGAGGATCAGTATCGGCATCACTGGCCCATCCGAGTCTGAGCCTCACCTCCAGCTTGCTTACGCCGTAGAGATTTTGGGAGATATCGCGCTCAACTCTACTAGTTCAGAGCAGTCGTCTCTCAGTCATCTCTATTCCCCTCTAGTCTCGATGGTGAAATCATGCCCACATACTAGTCTAGCTGGCACAATCCTCACCGTTCTTTCTCACCTTGTGTAAGCCTGTCTGTCACAACTTGACCTACTCTGGTGATGACTGACTTGGGAGTCCGTTACCATCATCTGTTTCAGGAAACAACTCGGGCCAAGATTGTTACCACACGTACAAATGACCATTACCACATGCGCCAGTCTCATAAAAAACGCTCTGACCGCTCAAAATGACAATATCCAATATGATGTTGCTCAAAAGGCATTCTCACTCATGGACATCACTCTTCAAAATTCGGCTTCATTTATTCTACCCTATTTAGCTACAGTCGTGAACGTCTTAGTTGATCTCGAAATCAATCAAACGTTATCAAGATCTACGCCCACAACAGTTGTATCGGCTCNGAGCCACTTTGTTGAAGACCTTGACGAAATCTGTACCTCTGGAAGAGCTGGATAAGACCTTGATCAAGATGTGGCCTTCGATAGATTTGTGCTGCGAGGTAAGTTGCTTTCTCAGAAAGACGGCGAATACAGACTCACCGTACAGCTTTGTTTGTTTTACACCTGTAGACTGTGCTGGTATTGCTTGACCTTCTCTTGCGGGCGATCAAGCATAGCAAAGTTCCAAATGCCATCAAAGAGAGCAAAAATATCTTCAACTTCTTGTTGCTTGTCTTTGACTTGCGTCGAACGCATCGTAAGGTCCTCTCGGATGCGGATCTATCTGAGATCGAGACGACAGCTTCGTCTGTATTTATGGCACTAGTTTTGAAGCTCAATGATGCGACCTTGAAGCCTCTCTTGATGCGACTGATCGATTGGGCAGCAATGAATGATCCCGATGATACCGCTGATTCCGGAATCCAATCTGTTGGAATTACAAAAAGCATCCCGATGTATCGAGTATTTGCTACGTTTCTCGATCGATTGCAAGTCAGTAGTCCTACTTAAGCCTTCAAACTTTATATCCTTTTTTTACTAACCCCGCTCGCCACTTTCTCAATTACAGTCATTGGGGGTTCCTTACTATAGTCATCTCTTGGATCACACCATTACACTTTTGAACGGATTTGCTGAAAAGCAATTTGTTTGTAATGAGCTTTGGTTTCAAGTAGCTCGTACTCTAGAGAATGCATTACAACATGATCAAGACGGTAAGTAATGTCTCAAAACTCACAAAATTCTATGATACATTGCTAGATTCATTTCATAACTGGCTTGTAACTTGTTTGTAGGCTTTTGGACTATGACTCGATTATCCAAGGTCACAAGGCCAATGATCAAACAATTGAGATTAGCTGGAAAGATCGACGACGAGTCATTTGTACCACAGCTCAAGCGATTGATCTGTAAACTTTCACAAAAGGTAGTTGATCATGATACCCTCCTGAAAGTATTCAGTAGTGGTATTCTTGAAGAACTTAGGTCGACTGAAGAAGTTAGAGTTAAATTGGCTGGTTTGAGTATATTAGAAGAGATTTGGGTAGAGATTGGAAGCTCTTTGATAGGCTTTGTACCCGAGATGGTAGGTGGATACTTGGTAGAAGCTATGGAAGATGGAGAAGGTGGTATTGATGTGGCTGCAAAGAGGGTAGTGAAATTGATCGAAGAAGAACTAGGAGAGGGAATTGAAGGATACCTTGCTTAAATTATCTTACTGTATATAATTTTATTGAACCCTAGCAGCCTGACGAACTTTATCACACTAGTGCAAAATTCGTGAACCTGCGTTCAACTATTTACTGTGTTCTTAATCAGACGAAACTATCAGGACCATGATCAAAAAGCCGAATTAAACTCTGTAAGAGTAAGATGAACCAGAGCAGCTGGGTACGGTTTGTGTAATGATTGATGCATATATGTAGTGTATGCCCCTTCCCGCGAAACAAGAGTTCCGCTACGACCTTGGTTCAAAGACTAAAGTCTCTGTGGTGTAGGTCTTTTCCGAATACGACGCATCCGGCTTGAGTCAAATTCCTGACGTTCAGAGCTTCCGCAGGATCCTTCAGTTGAATTTTGTGCGCGTTATGTTCATCAAGTGTTTTTGGTTAATTCTTTGACTCCTAAACCTTTTTGGGCTTCATCTGAAGATTTATATTCACTTGTAAATTCACTCTTTGATGCGTGATTGGAATATGCGGTGTTTCCTCTCCACACTCGAAGGTCAAGCTTGTGGATACCTTCCGCTCAAAACATCGTTTGACTAATCCGCAGTCTGACGATCTGATCAAGTGTTGCTCACGGGCACCGCACAATTCCCACATCTAACGCTTAATGCTTGATGAGTATTGATAGACACGTAAGTAACTTCAAGTCCATTGGACCAATGATCAGTATTTCTGTCATTCCTCAGGGCATATTGCTGATGCCAGATTTGGTGCATTACTTCTGAGTCGCGACCGCGTATCATGTAGAGCCAAGGGCACCCTCAGCAGCTAAAATGACATTCTCCAACTCAAAAATACCTTCCCAAGCCTACAACCACGAGCCCTCTGAAAACAAGTTTCAACAGGCTTCAAGAGATCCGATGTAGGGCCCAAGCTGAATTCGAGCATGGCCCGAGTTGGATTTGAGCAGGGTCCAAGTTAAATTCGAGCAGATATCTGAGCGAGCTGCTCATGAACAACACCGCTGAGCCACTGCTTAACCTTTGTCAATCCGCGCTAAATAAATGAGCGATTCGAGCAGGGTCAAAGTTCAATTCGAACAGGGTCCGAGCTCAATTCGAGCAGAGTCGGAGTCCAATTCGAACATGATTTTCTTTAACTTGAGGTGCCCTATTGATTGTTGTTCTGCATGAAGATAGGAGGTGAGACTCGTTGTCTGAGCGGGGCTAATCAAGCTTTGGAAGCCTGAAAGGGAAGCCAAAAAAAGAAGGGTGAAGAAATGTGAAAATGTTTTGATCTGTTTTGATTGTATGGATTGTCATGGCTTTGATTAATGATCAAGAGCTTGATTTTGAAAATATTGCATGTGATATACAATTTGATGATTAATTTCAGTCTCCTATTTCAGTTATTTTCACATTCTGATCAGCTCACAATCGTAAGCTGCAGGTTAATGAAAGATGCCGGTATAGAAGATTAGCAAGGTACTGGACTCCTGGAGTAAAAGCGCCATCAAAGAACTGACATTCTCTTGCTGAGTTCAATTCGGGTATGTAATTCTCCAAATCAACTGCTGAGCTGATCTAGACAAATTTCACCCTTTGCCTCATCAGGAACTTATGTAAACACAACTCTTCTGATTATTTCATTGAATGACCAAACCGTGTCATTAGCAGAGTTCTTTGAATATCTTGTACCACCTACAAACATCTTTTCATTCTTTCAAAATAACTGTTCTCATCGGTCAGCCCACTTCAATTAGTCAGACGAGTCAGCGTGGGTCAAGAATTCCTTATTATCACTTCAAAGTGTACCACACATCGCGTTTGGTTTCTTGCTTCCCTTGCGCACATTTCATCGCATCATCTAAGACTCAAACTGGTTCAGTTTTAGAATCTAATTCACGTCTTGTTCGTTTACCAATTTGCTCACATTGACGTCATTGACGTCATTACAGTCTCTATTCCTGATCTCCGAGATTGCATTTATATCGTTCGCTCGCTGGCCTTTCTCGAGATGTCCCCTATTGCTAAATCGCAAAGTAGACTGAGTCGCACTATCACCAAATTACTACAATCCTTAAGTCGTCTGATTAGTTCACCACCACCAAAGTATACCCCTAGAATGGTTTCAACATCTTCTCTATCAACCCCCGAAGATCAGTTGGACTCCTGTAGTACCACGCCCTCATCGCCTCCAGGCTATCCGTTACAATCCTACGAAATACGTAGACATGATGCCAATTCAGCTATACTCCTTGATCCCTCTCCAACCGCCAATGAAGCTCGATTTGCAGTGAGAATCCATAGCGATTCGATATATCTCTATCGACCAGCAAAGCAGACGGCCTTGTTTGGCGAACCCGTAATGGAAGCTTGTATCAAAGGATTAATCCATAAAAAGGATGCTAAGCTAGACGATTGGCGCGAAAAGAAGGCGAGTCACAAAGGAAAATATCGGCTACGCCATAAACATGGTATGCAGTGAGTCAACGTCTTGATCTTATCACGTCCCATCCATCAACCCCCATCTGATCCCGCACGATTACTAACCTGAGAAATTTCAAACAGTATTTATACCAACGGAGAAGATGATTCCAAAGCTTGGAGAGAGGACACGTCAGGATGGTGAGGGCCGAATGAGGTTTGGTTCCCCAAGTGAAATCGCTCACAAATTACCTTGCTTTTCTGTATAGCCTCCACTTAACCAACAACAATTCCCCGACGCGGGAAACGCTCGCTTGTCTCAAAATACCTCGAGTCACCCCATCAGGCGTAAGTTTTTTGCAACCATTTTTCTTACACTGCTTTCCACCACCATCATGCTCACTTATTACCCTGTATGATCCCATTTTGTCTGAATTAGCTCGACAAGTTGCACAATTTGAATGGAAGCATCGATTTCCTGGATGAGAGCGTCACTCACGGTGTTGAAGAAGAATTGGCTATCCTGAGTGAGTTTTGAAGTTCAAACATCGTTCATCATCACCCATTGACGTGTCTTTGTCTTTTGCCACAGCCTGTATCACCACTCATGTCATCAATCGCAGGGCAAACAAAAACTAGATGCACACTTTTTCATTCCCATTTTTTACATCAAGTAGTATTGTACATATTCACAAATAGTGACCCATGATATTTGTAAAAACATAGACTCTCTTTTGTACCTCTCACTTTGTAAATCTTCTTTTTTACGTACATATGTTGTTGTTGTATCCTCGTGGTTGATTAAAATATCAGCTCTACACTAGACATCTTTGCTATACTGTTTCTTCTGAAAGTAACCTTGCGGATCAAGAAAAAAAATCACTCTCAAATTGATCAAAAATGTGAATTGAAATCTACTGATGGTACCTTACAGATATCAACATACGTTCCAAGACCTTTGAAACTTGATCACAAGAGTCAGACCCTTCAGGGAGTTGACAACTAGGAGTCTTTGCTCAATTAATGCTCATATTTCCAGAGAAACTGAGTATCAATTAGTTGAAGATATTTTCAAAAACTAAGGACGGTTTAAATTTGTGTTTGACAGAAGACGAGACTGTGTGGATAAGCCGGACAGCTTAATGGATGAGTTGATAATGTTGACATACCAATGGGTTATGTTGGTAAACTTCATGTTAATCATATTGCAAAATTCAGTGTTCATGTACCAAAAAGAGGTGCCATCAACACAAAAAATCTATGGATCTGAATCATTTCTTGTTTGGGAAACCTGTGTCATCAGTCTAACTCACATCCCTCTCACTTAACACCAGTGGACTTTGATCTAGAGCCTGCAGGTCTGATTGAAATTTTGAAGTATTGAGCTCGACTTTTGGAACATGCTACAGGGGAAAGTGATATAGCATGTAAGTGAGTGATATGAACCTTGTTTGTCCTGTGTTTAGTCTTGAGGTTGTTGCCCAAGGAATTTTATGGGGTACAAAGAGATATGCAATTGACTACCACCAGACAGGATGCCTCAGATTCAAAATGATGATGTTTCTGGGAAAGGAGAGCATCTTTGTTGGAATCATGTTTCTCTCAACTGTCCTTAATCATTATATCTGAGAAAGTTCTAGGCAAAAAAGCACCTAGGTACATAGGTCCTACCGAAGGAAACAATGTTAGACAAAACCAAAAAAGATAGCTGGTCAGTCTGACTTGGCAAGCCCCTTATTCTTTTGACAAGGGCCCTATGATTTTGCCCTGCGATGATTTGGGCAGAGTGGCCAGAACTGGCCTTGACCAAGTGTACACAGCTGGAAGTGGATCAGAAATCATGTGTTGTGGCACACAGGCCTTGGTAGAAGATGTGTCAAGCTGCAGCACTGCGGAGTTCTGGACACTACATCTTGGGTGTCGGAGGTGGATCTGTGACACTTGTATCAAACCTTTGGGCCTGGGCATCAAATCCTACGGTGGCACCATATCTATATATTCACTTCGTCGGTAGAAACCTGTAAAAAACTCACAGAGAAGGTCGATGTTTTTGCAAATTGTAGGTCCCAATATCATTGATTTGAGGGCATGATATGTGTACCCGAAAATGAGCCTGGAAACATCATGGTGTGCAAGTTCAACACCGCGCTGTGCACTTTTTACACTCAGCAGATTTGAAATTTATCATTGATCACACTGCTGGGCTTTATGGGATAGATTGATCGCACATCCCAGTATTGCATGCATTCCGATATTCTGTTTCTTGCACTTGTTTTATTGCACTCGGTGACATATCTTCATCAGATGTACCAGAAACTGCGTGGATATATGGTATCTAAGGGACGTCAAAGCCCAAATCAATCAGTAGAACACATTAAGGATCATCATGAGGGTTTGCAGATTAACCATTTCATTCCATAAGACTTTTTTCGTCGTTCTTACACTTCTGTTTCTGAATTTCGAGAAAGCTTACTTGGCTATCAGGGTTAAGGAACCATTGGCGTCCAGTTGTTGTCTGGCCTCTAGTTCCAGATCTCCTAAATTCACAGAAGCGGACACTGATGGTCTAAATGCTCCAAAATTGACTGGTGATGAGCCTCCGCAGAGCATCCCAAGATATACTTCGGATAATTTTAAAAGTTACTATACAATTATCGAGCCTCTTACATCCACCCTCTCTAAAGCTTGGAGCATTT
>KZ123446.1:2791-15063 GCA_002157025.1 Melampsora abietis-canadensis | reverse complement strand
AATACTGGGGACGGGACACTGTGAGACACAGCAGAAGGTTTTCTACAACCCAAGATACCTGATTTATAATTTCAATACCAATCGAGAACACGTCTGGTTCCGAAGGATAGAGGGCAGGAGATCAGTCCCGGTATCTCTCTATAACCCTACAACGTATTAGATGAAACAATGAGAAAGGAGAAAAGTGACTTTACCTGGTTCCGAAGGATAGAGGGCAGGAGATCAGTCCCGGTATCTCTAAGGAACCAGAATTGAGAGTCGAGTGAAACAATTATAAGTATGAATCCTAAGTGTTTAAGTGTAAGTATTAAATATTGACATTATGTAGTAGTATGTAGTTGTGTAATGACCGTAGGTCTTACATACAGGCTCTGAGCTGGCTCATTGCACAGAAAAAGTGAAAAAGACACATAGTTTATTACCAAGTAGCGGGAGTTCCAAACAACTTTTGGAGGACCTTGTGCAGTGTATGTAATGGCCCTTTGCTGTCCTCCTTCCATTTTGCATCAAGCACCATTTATAACAAAATGGTTAACTTGATGTAGATTTTTTGAGCCCAATACAGGCTACTTCTTAGGCCATGTTATTCTTTTTAGCAGTAAGTCCCTCACTTGAACCCTTGCAAGGAGCGAGTGGACTTTGTCAAGTTTGAGAGCTTATTTGCTCATAACTTTTGAGATCACTAGGCTGTTGAGGCATGGAGGGTGGCAAATGAAAGATGATGATTTTGCACATTTTTTCATTATCTTGTTGCAAGTTGATAACTTGGAATCAAGAGCAAGTGAGATGTTAGATTTTGGGCAAAAGCCCTGTTTAGTCTCACACTAGATTTTGGGGATTAGGCTTAAGTCCCTTGCTGGCGCTCAGAGGTACGTGGTACTTGTACTGACAGGGCCAAAGCAAAAGACTTCTATAAGTTTGAGCTGAGGCTTGATGGGGCAAGCAAGGCAGCACGTTGTGACCAAGCTTTATGGAAAATAGCTCAACCCAAGAGAGGGACTTTGTTAAGTTGGGCACTGCACCATTCACAGGTTGTTTTCAAGCTTGAAGAGTTGTTTTCTGCACATCTGATAAAAGGCTGCAGGCTCAAGACTGATGCCTCCAGAAAGGGGTTTACAAGTAAACTTAGCAAAAGTCCCACACTTACAAGAAGTCAAGTGAGGGACTTGAAACAAACTTGTATGCTCCATAACCTGACTCATGGCCCTTTTGCAGGGAGCATTCTTGCAAGTGCTCTACATGCTTCCCTACCAAAGATTTTGGTCTGGACCAAAGACAAATGTTGTGTGCTGATATCTTGCACTGAGACTATGCTATTTTTCTCCCAAGGAAAGCCATGCCTTCTTGCCAAAAATGTGCTTCAAAGATTGGGTGTTAGCAGCAAATTTGGACTTGAGAGAGGTTACATGTGTAATTCTCCCTTAAGAGCCATTATCTGATGTACATTTTAGGCAAGAGGGCAGCACTTTCCTCGGGACAAGAATCATGTACATTGTGCACCTTTTCCTTGCACACAACTCTTCTCTTTGGTCCATACCAAAATCTTTGGTAGGGAAGCGTGTAGAGCGCTTGCAAGAATGCTCCCTGCAAAMGGGCCATCAGTCAGGTTCTGGAGCGTACGAATTTGTCGTAAGTCCCTCACTCGACTTCTCGCGAGCTTGGGAGTTTTGTTAAGTTTAGTTTACAAGGGTTTACAGCAGATTGATATGCCAAACATCATATTATGTGCACCCTCATTTGCCAATACACAGTACAATTTACAATTTCTGCATAGCTTGGACATCAGAAGATTGAACGTAATCCTCGAACTCGGCAATTTTGTCTTGGAGGTCATCCAACGAGACTTTCTCATCTTCGATCACCAAACTGATTTGCATCTTTCGGACACCATATCCGACAGGGACAACTGTAACAAAACCCATGTCGCATTTCAATACCGGTGCCGGAAGAAAGTGTGATGATTGAGCTTACGTTTAGAGAGACCCCAGACAAGTCCATCTTGTTCGATCGATCGAACAGACTTCTCCAAGGCTTCCATGTCGGTTTCGTCATCCCATGGTTTGACATCGAGAGTTACAAGAGACTACAGAGCAGAGAACAATCAGTGACAGCTTCAAAGGACGACTCAAGTAGACTTCAAGTAACAAGACTCACCTTGGCAACAGTCTTGGGTTTGTTGGCCTTCTTAGCAGCGTAGGCAGCGACTCGTTCGGCCTTGAGCTTTTCAGCTTCTTCGTCGACCTCATCATCAGATCCGAAGAGGTCGATGTCGTCATCGTCTGCAGCAGCAGCAGGAGCTGATTGGAGGAGATTGTGATGTAAGCTTCATCAGCGAATGTACCTAATCAAAAAACTTTTTGAACCTCACCTGAAGTGGATCCTTTGGCAGGACCGTAGGTAGAAAGTTCTTTCTTCTCTCCAGGGAGTGACGAGTGTTCATTCTCCCAGCTCTTGATGTGTGACCACCAACGAGCAGAGTGAGGATATTTCTTCACATCTGGTGAGCTGGCAACAGCCGAGTAGACAACCACATCGGCTTGTGAAGGAGCAAAGCTACAAAACGAAATAACATGCATCAGCGCAAGGACTGTGATGTGTTGTCAATGAAGGCTAAGAAGGGTATCGGATCAGAGATCTTGGTAAAATGAAATGTCTGCATAGCCACAGACGAAGTGCTCAAAGAACAAGGACGGGGTCTTAAGCCGCCCGGCCTCGTGGGGCGTGATCAGAAACACGGACCAAAGGTAGAAATCATCATAGAGATGGTAAGAAAAGGCATGGCGAAGATCGTTTCAACACTAACCCTTCGATGTAACTCTTGTCAACTAAGTGTTGCTCGAGTTGAGAGTAGTCACCACCTTCGAAGTCAAAGCCTACATAGCGGGACCGGATGAAGCAAAGTTTGAATAAACGCTCGATACCATATCAGAGCGATGGCAATCAACCTGACCCATTGTGATTGATTTGATGAGTTGGAGGGTAAAAGGAAGAGAAGTTGCAGAGTGAGTGGTGGTTGAGGTGGAGCGCCGTTGCAGAAGTGAATTCACGTTTTATACCCGATCCGCAGCAGTCCCGAGCTTCAATGCCGACTTGTGGGTTGTGCCGTACAGGACTCGAGGTAACACATGCGTGAACTATATGTGTGATGCCCGACTGCCTGTCACATGACTTTACCTTCACACACCTCTTGACTCTTGACCTTTCTTGACGCGCCGAATCAGCGCATGAATTCAGGTCAAGCAGAGGAAAGGTAATCAGACCAGATACAACGTACCAATTCCTCAATCATCTCAATATCATCTCATCGTCATTCAATTGTGCAATCAAAATGGCCAGAGCACCGTCAACAAAGAAGACTGGCTCAAGGTCAAGGAAGCCTACCACTGCTACCTCAATCCCTGAAGATGCTCCAGTCGATGAAGTCAAGACGACTAGCAAGAAGAATGACACACTGAACCCGATCTTAAATTCAATCCTTGCGATCTTCAACCAATCTCAAAACTCATTAACTGGTCATCGAAAATTAGTCAACAATCTACACAGAATCTTCCTTTCGGCTAGTGCAATCTTTGAAGAAGTTGACGATGATGAGATGAAAGACGCTGAAAAGACTATCAAACTCACGGGCGAGAAAACTTTCACTGAAGCAATTTATACCGTACTTGACAATTTGGTTTCAACTAAAAAGGGTATCGTTGAGGTGGATAGAGTGATCAAGTTTATTGGAGCGTTTTGTTCATTTGCTACTGATCATGGTCAGTCTTCTCTTCTACACCCTATCCATTGGTTTCCGCATCGGCCAGTGGGAGTGACATTTTATCAATACACATAAGACCCTCTCAAGGATTCTTCAGATCAAACTCCTACCAATCGACTCTTACTGCACATAATCAAATATCTCAATCGCGGGTTTGAAGCTAAGAATAAGATTGTCAGATTCAGATGCTGCCAATTGCTGGCTTATGTGGTCAATAGTCTAGAAGATATCGAGTGCGTTAAGAAGTTCGAGCTCATATCATTGATTTTTATTGATTGTGCCTATCCGAAACTTGTCCTCTCTATCCGCAGTAATGATCTTTTTAGTGAACTCAAATCTAAATTACTTGTCCGAAGTCACGATAAAGAGAAAGATGTGCGACAACAAGCTGCCATTGCTTTGATGAACTTTAGACCAGTAGGTGAAGAAGAGGAAGAGGACGAGGACGAAGTGAATGTAAATGACGCGCTGATTGACCTCATGATTCGTGATCCATCGTCGTAAGAGATTCTGATCACTTTAAGCCCCGATCCTGATGGTGTGACTAACCTTGCCGAAAAACGCGACATCGAAACCAGTGAGGTCCGCCGTACTGTTTTGCATAAACTATGCGAAGTACCCAACTCGATCACCTTGCCTGCCGTTCTGACGAGACTACGAGATGTTGACACTCTTATTCGACGGACAGTTTACAGAGACCTGTTTTTGGCTATCAACGCGAAACCAGAACCTACCCTTTCACCAGACCCTTCTCAATGTTTTACTTTGGATGAACGACATTTGATTCTGAAAGGTTTAAAAGATCGTGAAGAAGCTGTGCGTAAGGAAGCCACAAGCTTAGTGAACTGTTGGGTTCGGTTAGGATTTGGTGGTAATATCGAAAAGTTCCTTCAGACGATGGAACTTGTGGGATTGATTTCAGAAGAAGAGGAAAGTGAAGGTGAATTGGTGAAAACAGAAAACATCGAAAGAGCTGTCAAAGCTTGGATATCAGCTGGTGGACTGGAAGACAGTGCCGAGACAGAAGATTTGACAGGGGAAGGGCCGCCTATTGAGTTGTGGTCTGAACCGTGGTGGGCTGATATCAATCCAGAGAGGGCGTTTTTGTTACGCGTTGTGACTAATCACTTAAAGTCTCTTCAGGTGAGTTGATCGAGCACTGCTTGTCTTTCGGACAAGATTCAGACGTTTACTCCCGTGTCATCTTCGTTTGATATCGCTATTCAGGATGAAGCCAGATTGGATCAAGTAATGCCAGTGGTCACTGCTCTCGCCTTTCGAATTGAACACAATTTCACGGTCTTGTCTGAATTACTAGAGCTCATTTCCAAGACTTCTTCAACAGATATGGACAACGAGGAAACTCGAGAAATAGTCAGGAAGGCTGAAGCAAAGACCTTCGTATTGAAAGAACTCCTTTCTGTAGCCATGTTGGCGGACTATGGTGACGAAACTGGTCGAAGGAAAATGTTTTCCTTGTTACGTGCGCAGCTTTGAATTACCACGTCCAATCTTTGGTTTTACTCATTGCTCACTTCCATGATCTACAGGTGATCTGATTGTGGATCAGCTCCTTCCTCTTCCTCTCATCGCCGGCTGCTTGGAGATCTTACTTAAGCTATCAACAGGAGAGCGAGACTTTATGCGAGTGATTGTTGAGTCAGTTCAGGAGTTACGAGGCAATTTGGAAGCTGACCCGGCCTTCACGAGTGACGCGAGTGGGAGACAAGGGGCAAGTGGCGGAGGTGATGGCGATGGAGATGACGATGATGATGATGAGCGTGACGAAGGACATGGGGAGGCCAGTTTCAGAAAAGGCAAAGATGGTCAAATACGAGTAGCAACCTTTTCGCTCAATCCGGTCAATGCCAGGCTGGACTTAAGGTCTCTAGCTATTGTAAGAGCTTTGCTCGAAAGAGTTTCGGGAGTAGGTTTTAGTGCTAGTCTATCCCTTTTGAAAGCAATGTTGAAACTGAAATGACTTCCCTTTACAGTCCATCAAAGATAATACTAGTATGTTTGGCATAGTTCATGAGTTAATCGTCCCTGCTGTTCGCTGTAAAGAAGGTCCAATTCGTGAAGGGGGTTTGGTATGCTTGGGTCTGTGTAGCTTACTGGATCGAGTAAGTCGTGGGCTCTTATCTTCTGGATGTCAAGATGCTGACATTCTACGCTTATTTCTTTGTAGCAAATCGCCCTGGATTCGTTTGGCGTATTCATCCATCAAGTTCAAGCGGCAGAAGTTGAACTGAGGACCAAAGTGTTGAAAATTGTCTTTGATCTGCTCTTGCAACATGGTATTGGGTTTTTGGCTGAAAAAGGACATGGGGTAAGGATAATGCATCGTCTCATGTTCTTCATTTGGTCTCTTCTCTCTAGCTGGCTGTCCTACTTACTTTTGCAACCATGCATAGCCGGACAGGGTGGTAGAATTCTTATTGTACTCATTGGACCAAGAGTCCAAAGAAGTTCAGGCAACGGCTGTCGTCGGGATTTCTAAGCTTATGTTATCGGGTATCATTACAAATTCCGAAGTACGCATCCTTGTTTTGGGCTTTTTTCAGGCTTGTGTAGATGACTTAATCTTTTGCCTATCTGGGGATTCTTAGGTACTTCAAATGCTTGTCTTGGTTTACTTTTCCCCGGAAACATGCGACAATCAAAAACTAAGGCAGTGTCTTAGTTATTTCTTACCAGTATATTGTTACTGCTCTTCGGCAAACCAACGGCGGATGCAATCTGTAAGTGACTTTCAGGTTCAGTTTGTACAAGGGATGAACAACAAACCGAAAACCCGGCTGATGATTGCTTCCCATCTATACTTTGGTCAGATGATGCTACCGGCACTCGACGTGTTGGGTGGTGTTTATGATGATCAAGAAGATAAAAGTGAGATGCTTTCTCCCGCCCAGATCTCAGTCCAATTGGTCGACTGGACAGATCCATCAAAAGTAGTGTGAGTGCTCTAGTTGATCACTGGTGATTGCCGAAGGCCGTTCAAAGAAGCTAAAGTGCGGTGGTTTTATATGTCCATCCCAGTGTTCTGCCAGGATGTGAAGTGGACTGGGAGGTTCATTTGGATGCAGCCATCGAAGTCATCAAGACTCTCTTCACTTCCACTCATAGTGAGTTGCGAATCTCTCAAGTCATGTTGTGATCCTTGGTTGACGTGATGCGTTACTTGCATGAAGAGGACGAGAGGAAGATGCTGTGTCAAATTTTACCCAAACTTGATATCCCTCAGACGATTCAAAACGAGGCTAAACTTCGTGGCTTGATATTGCTCATAGACGAACTAAAAGAGGTACGTATGATTTTAAACAAGCCGAGCATCAGTTACTTTGAGGGTGACATCAAGCATCATCTCTGAAACGGACTCTTTCATGACTTAGCGACGGCCTTTGAGCGATTCGGTTTCCAAAAATATAGTGGCCAAATTTCAAACTGGATTACAGAAAAAGTTTCCCGATCAATTGAACCCATTAGAAGAGGAAGCTTTACGAGAGATCGAAGGTCTCGGAACTTTTTTCGATTACATTCAAGAGATTATTGATAATTTGAAGGAAGAAGGTAGTGACGATGAGCCAGAGAGTGGTTTGGAGCAAGGCGCTGATAGTGATGATTATCAAGCAAAGGTCCCATCGAAGAGGAAGTCTAAGACACCGTACGTGTATATATACTTCATCTTCAATAACTTTACGCCAGGATCTCCTCGGAAGCATCTTTGCCGTACACGCATAATATCTTTATTTTGAAAACTGAATTTTGGGTGTTTCATCGTTGTTGGGTTCCTACTCAATGTATGATAATTCAGGATCAAAAAATCGACTAAAAATGCAAAATCATTAGCTATGCGGAAACAAAATCTTACAGAAGATGAAGATGAAGACGAAGACGACCCTGCACCTCGACGATCAATGTACGTAATTAGTTCTGCGGTGTGATCTTGTGCTTACTTCTGACCGTGTTCCAATATTATGTGAAATGCTTGGTGATTTCCCTTACTAGACGACCAAGAGCAAGTAGAGCACAAGATCCAAAAGTAGCAGCCATTAATGAAGAACTTAGTTCATTAATCGGAAGTAGTACGGATGAAGATGATTCAGAAGATGAAGGAGATGAAACAGAAAAGGAAAATGAAAAGCAATCTCATCAAGAAGATGATGGGAATCAAACTGCTTAGGGAAATTTTGGATGGCTATGTGGTTTTGTTTCTACTTGATCTTGTCTTGGATTTGATATGTTCAAAGGTTTCTAGGATTTGTTTGAGGACTTATTCTTTTGTAATCGTGTCACTCAGCGTGGTTCGTACGTGTTGTGTAAATTGTATTTGTGTTTGCGCTTGTAGAATGGAAACGAAATATCTTAATTTGAAATCAGGTTGAACATGGTTTATGACTGTTCACTTGAAGGAATTCTTCGAGCTATCTACATACAGTGACTATGCTTCTTATGTAGAAGAACTACTTGAAGGTTAAACTCCATTGATTTTTATTCAACAGAATCTTTCAGTACAGGAGAATAAAAGAGGAGTGAAGAAAAGTTCGAGTTTGGATGGGAAGTTGATCAAATGTGGGGCAGACTCTCGTAAATATTGAATTCAGCAAGTTGAGTTCACGACCAACAATTGACTCATGAAATCAAACACTCCCTGTATCACTGTTCTCTTGAGTTCAAGTGAATTAAATGATTTCTGTCATATCTATTCAACTCTCTTGTCTTGCAGATATGCCGCCTCAGGAAAAAATTATCATTTTTCTGATCAAGTTTTGTAGAACACGGGTTTGACCAGAAGTCTGACAAGAGGGCTCCTAGTCTTTGGATCTTGGTCTGAAGAGGCGCATAATCAAGGAACTCAATGACAGTATGTTATTCATGAATGGCCTCAGTCTCGAATTAGTACAACGAGTGAAATGCAAGAATTATATGCAGAGAATCGATACAAGAAATAATATCCAGCTTCCAAAAACCATTACTCAAAATGCACGACGGATGACTACCACCTGTGCTCTTGCCGGGCGAGTGGCAACTCTGGCCTCAACAATCTGGACATCTGGAACCTCACAAGTTCCCTTGACGTCGTGATCGGTGAAATCCTCCAAGAAATAACTATCTGTTTCTATATTCGGGTCACAGTTCGTCTGTGTTGGATAAGTGTCTTCTACTCGGCTCTCGGGAATGATGACATCTAGATCCGCGAAGATTCGCCACTATAGTTCATTAAGGTTCCCCTAATTGTCAGCCACCTGTCTGACGCAGACCCTTGTCTTACAAAGTGGACTGATGATACATACAGTTTGTAAGAGCATTGCGGGTGCCACTATGACTCCACACAAAAGATACAACCAGGATCCCAACGATCTCCACCTAGAACTGCACGATTGGACAGAGACGCTCAGCTTTATTTGAGACGGTTAATGAGACTTCAACTTACTCCATAACCACTGAGTGCGCATGAACTCCGATAAGCAAACAGAACACAATCTTATATGCCATCGAGGTCATCACTATCACGAAGTGACAGACAACATACGCTGTTTGTGAGTACGGGGGTGAGAAGCACGTCAGGTCCATCCAGCGTGACTTACGGAAAGGTCTCTGTAAGAAATGAATATTCGAAAGGAGAATAAAGAAGTAGCAGTATGAAAAAATTGACCATAACCCCGCTTGAGGACTTGAGAGATTTGTTTTGGATCTGAGCAAAGGGCTTGTGTAACACCGCTCAGTTCGAGATGTGCGTTACTGGGCTTCATTGCTTCGAGTTTTGTGGCGCCATTTCGGAGGAGCGTGATAAGGGACCAGCCAGAGAGGACGAACAGCTAGTTTGTAAAAAGATTGGTTATACAATCAGTCGATCAGAGGCAGCCTTGACCAACTTTTAGTCGCAAAATTCTACTGGACCTTTTGAGGTGAAAACTTACGAAGAGAGTGCAGATACCGATGAGTGCCCAAAAGAACGAGTTCCACCGAATTCTCTGAGTTAGCTCACTATTGACGTTGTGGAACACCATGCCGACTTTGATAAGACTCTTGAGATCAGGCTGCTTGCCTGCATCTAGTTCATCGCCCGCCCACACAATCAACGCACGAAGCTGAGCAAAAGTCTCGGACTCGTGATGGTAAGCTAAAATCAGGACAAAGACCCAAGCGATGGTGCCAACGGAGACTGCAACGGGAAAGATTATGCCTAGGAAATTGACTACTTGCGGTCGAGTGACGAGTGGTCTGAGTGGTCGAGGGATTTGGCTAAGCGGTGAACAAAGGCTGATCCACCGGAAGTGTAGCAAGAGACGTCATATGCCGTTTTTTGAAAAGATTGGGCAATATTCAGTAAGAACATCAGTTTCTTCACTCATCAAATGGAAATATCAATCCGAACGCAGGTTGAAAAGGTTACTGAAGTACGGTGAATTACATCGTGCAAAGTCCAGCCCATCCTATGAAACATTCAAGATTAAAATATTAGGTAAATATCTTTCGTTGTGGATCCGCCCCCGTTCGCAGGAATGTGACAAAATTCAGTAGAAAATAAGGAACCTGTTATCCAATACCCGTAGAAGCCGGATAGCCACATCACCTGTACCCTGCATCATTAGGAAGTGGCGGTCTGCTTGAGAATCGCTCTCCGGAAGCAATTCGATCAGGAGAGATGGTCGGACTTACCAGGCGTAGAGATATACACGATTAGCCACCTTGGATGACTGGAAGGAGATATAATCGAGATATGCGTACAGCACGCAAAGAACGCTGCTGAGTAGCTGGGTCACCGCAACTGATTCAGCATCGGGTTAAAATCAAGGTTAGATATCAATTGAAGGTCACAGTTGAATTGGCCAGTCCTTACCTGCGAGAACGCTATTAGGAACGTAGAATGATTTTTGAGCTGAAGGGATTTTGATGAGCGTTTGGAATGAATAATTAGTCACGAGTCATTGCATTTGCATCATACCACAGTCGATTTATTTCTCAGGATCGGGGACCACAAAAAGGCGATTAATCATTCACCGTTTCCAGCCTGCGCTGTTTTGAATGTCCACAAATATTTAAGTCGCTTCGCGTGGCTGAGCATGATTGGAACCGCGATAACCAAACAACACACGCATACGATACACATATGAGTTACACCGAAAGCTTTGAGAAGATCGAAAGTGGATTTATGAACTGTGGGATATCGTCTTTCCTGAGTATAGTGCATTAGCCTGTGATGTCTCGGATCAGACTACCCCAAAGCTGAGGTGATCATTGGAAAGGAGACGTGATAAGAAAGTAAGATTACATACCTCGAGGAGATTGGCTGCGTAATGGTAAGGATTGACCCCAGGAGGAAAAGGAAAAGTTAAGATCTCAATCATTGTCCTCAGCATAGTAATCTCCGAAGGCATCTTGAAATGATTGTGTGACTCGAGAAGAATGACTGAAAGATGGGCTTGCTGTTGGGTAGGATAGTCACTATATCAGAAACAAGAAAAAAAACCTGAGAAGAAAAAAGTTAGGGAAGGTTTGACAATGACCAGTCACCAACTACATAACGATTCAAGAAAAGATATCTCAAGTCTAGAGGTGGGAAAGGTGCACTGATTTTCCAAGCAGATCATGGTTCAAAGTTTTCAATTTCCAGGTTGAATCATGAATGATTTCTCACTCTGTCAGATTCACCTCACCGCGATAGGCTTGGCCTTTCAAAGTTTCCTCAGCTTTTCAGGTTTTGCTGCATCGATGTTAAACTTAAGTAAGTCCCAATCGTGCCGGGGTTTATACATAGCAAGCAATGACCTTGACTCAAACGTCGGCATGATTTTTCCGTTCCCCGACCGATACAACATGATATCATGAGCGACCGGGATCTAATGGAAGCGTGAGTGAAAGGCATCATTGGCCGAGATTGTCCGACTAACAGTTACTTCGCTCGTCTTGACTTGCTCAACATACGAAAACCCCAGAGGACTTTGGACCAATGCAAGGGAATTCGCAACTTGGGTTGTTTGGTACACACTGGGAGGAGGTCCCTGTCACTCAGGCCGGAGTGCGGCATGTGTTACTCAGAGTCACACGGTGCGCCGCAGTTACGCCGCAGTCACTGCGGATGCGTGAACTCGGTGCACANTGACGAAATTCTCCTCCCAGTGACAGGCTACAGCCGTTTCCACAATTAACGGTAGAATTCTTGGGAGCAATAGCAGCCCTGTGCAAACCTCCTGACCAGCGCGGGCAGCGGGTCGCTGGCCAGTACAGCTGACACTGTATGCATTCGTAATTCCAGATCCGTCAACGCAGTATTATTTCTATTTCCCCGAACTGACGTCCCGTGTATTGTGATTTTCCAAAATGTACTGAACGGTTACCGTACGTCCCAAGACCTTTCCCTCCGGCTATCAATACTAGGAATCAACCATCTAACTTGTCAATTTACTGCCATGCCCTAACCTAACTAAGTCCCTCTCGGCCGAGCAAGTACAGTCGCCTCTGTTAAAACCGATACCCAAAAAAAATATCGAGTATCGGTTTTGTCAAGGGA
>KZ123444.1:6854-18814 GCA_002157025.1 Melampsora abietis-canadensis | reverse complement strand
GGAGGGAATAGGCAAACTCTTCAACCCTCAGCTTCTAACTCAAATCTCAATAAATCTGGATCCAGCTCACAACCTCAAAATGCGACAAACAGCAACAATTCTTCGCGAACTTCCAAAGCCGCCACCGACGGTCAATCGTCTGGAATGACGAACTCAGCTCCACGACAGCAAAACAAAGCTACACCCACAATATCTGGTACATCTGGTGACAAGGCGACGACAGAACCACCCGCGAATATCTCATCTAAGCCTATACCCATCCTCAATGTACCTTCTCATCTTAACCCTATCGCGGAATCCAACATCATCTCGAAGTCTTCCTCAGCTCAACCTGCAATCAAAGTGGCTTTATCAAACAGGCCATCCAAACAGCCTGATGAAGTTGCACCTCGCTTCAAAGCATTTGTAACAGATGAGAAAGAAAGATTACAACAAAAGAAGAAGGATTTATTAAAGAAAGAAAAGGAATCTAGACTAGCTGAGTTTCGGGCGTTTAGTCAGTCTTTTAAATTACCGATGGCCGTACCCAAGGATTTAGAACCTATCATCAAAAAACCGACCAACAAGACTTCAACTGGAGAGCAAGCTGCACCATCCATCAATCAGCAATCAGAACAAGATGACGCTGGTCGACGTGCTTCAGTAGCAGCGGCAAATGCTCAACTCAATCGAGCTCAGCCAAATCAGAGGGGCAGTATGTTACCATCCAATCTCCAAATCACTACCAATAACCTCGGACAAGATCCTAAGCGAGTTTCCAACCATCCCTCGGGCAAAGCACCTATCTCGAATGCCGGCTTAAAGGCCATGGTCGCTTTGGCGGCGATACCTCCCTTCAAGCCACGTAACATTCCAGCTGATCAACAGCGAAACGTCACTGGTCCTAGTGGGTTGTCCAAGAAGGGTGACACTCAGAAAGCCCCCCCTCGATTTGCCAATATTCCACCTATTCCACCTTTTAAACCAAAGGTAAGTCAACCAACAGAATCGGGCGATAATGCAACTGCTGCCAAACTGAGTTCCAAGGCTGCTGCATTCAATCCGGCAGCTAAGACTTTCACACCTGTTCGTATCTCCTTTCATCGTGATCCAATTGGATTTATCCTGTATAGGCAATCGACATGAATACAAATTGGTTTGCTGACATTGATGTTTGTTCTTCGGGTTTCAGGGACCGCCAGGTCAACCTGTTGGGCCATCCTCTTCAAATCGAAAGCCACTTCAACATACAGATCCTAATCTGACAGGCTCAGTTATAAATCCATTCTTTGGATCCAAACCGATCAAGAAAGGTTCATCCTCCATGCACGTCAAAGAAGAATTCACCCCTTTCAAATCTTCGAGTGTACCAGAAGCTTCACATGTAGGACCGGCTTGGAACTTTTCGGGTAAATCTTATCGACAAATGTTTGGACCTAATGCTCCACCACCGTTACCACCACAACCTCATCCGGTTCAACAAATCGTACCTCACATGATGCATCATCAACATCATCCTGCTGCTCAACAACAGCAACATCAGCAACAACAACAACAACAGCAGATTCATCATCATGCACCGCATCAACAGCCTCATGGTCCATCCCACGCACATCATCATTCACAAAGTGGACCTCCTAACAATATGATGCCCGCTCCTATACCTCCTCCTATGCATCTTCCACCACACGCTGCTGCAGGTCCTCCACATCATCACCATAATCCGATTGGGATACCAGAAGAAGAAGGGAATGGAGGAGGTCCAGGAGGAGGGATGGTAGTCGCGATGGGATATGGACCTCCGCTTCCACCTCCTATCCCACCTTATCTATATCATCATCAACCGCAACCTCAACAACCTCAACCACAATCACCTTACAACGGATCTTATCGTAACAATGGCGGAGGTAATAACGGAGGCTTTGGTCCACCTGTTCAAGGCTTCAATGGGCCTAATAATGGACCTTATTACGCTGGAAGTCCGAATGGAGGTAATAGTGCTAGTGGATCACTTCCACCCCAACATTTTAGTCCACGTTGAGTTTGGTTTCTGTATTGATGATGTGTAGAAAGAGGAACTGATGAGGTTTTGATTTTTTTTGTCTTGGGGGGACGGAATAGATGGACCACCTGTCCCTGGATTACCACCTCAACAACCACCACAACCACAAGGAATGTATCAAGGACCACCTCCACCTCATCATCAGATGTTTCAAGGAGGTCATCCGGTGCCTCCAGGACCGGGACCGGGACCGCCAGGAAGAGGCGTACCGATGTATGCTTATGGACCTAGTTGAGTGATTGTTTGATTGAGTTTGGATTGATAACAGTTTCCACTGAAGTGAGGTTTTGCTTTGGGATTAGATATGGGATTCGGACCTCCACCTGGGTATGGAGGATCGAATGGAGGAGGAGGAGGAGGAGGAGGAGGGAATAATGGAGGAGGGGCTCCGATTGTTCAGGCTCCTAATGTACCTGGGAATGGGAATCATGGGAATGGGGGGAATAATGGACAATTTGATCAGAGTGCAGCAGGAGGAGGGGGAGGAGGAGGAGGGGGAGGGGGAGCTCCACCTCCGCCTCCACAATCATTATCACAATGATCAGAGTAATTGTCAAACTGATCAGAATCACCATCATAGGAGTGATATAAGGTGTTGGAGTTTGGAAGTAGAAGTGGAAGAAGTAGTAGTGGGTACATATGAAGATCATTTGGAGTTGGATTGGTTAGGATTGGATCTTTATAAGAGGAAGCGTAAGGGTAAGAACAAAGACAAATGAAATTATGGAAAAGCTCCGTTTTTATGCTATGAGAAGGTTCTTCGTTTGAGAGAGAGAGAAAGAGAGAAAGGATAAGTGAGTAGGTAGTGTAAGTTGTGATGAGGGTGAGGTTATGAATCAAGAGCATTTGATTCAAAAGGATGGGTGTGTAATAAGAAGACGTTCTCATGAGTTGTTCAAGTGAGCAGCCAGTGATGATGATGATCATGGTCGAGGATGGTCCGATGATGAGAATGTGTGAAAGACTTTGGTTTTGGTGTTACTTGAATGTTACTTGAATGTGACTGAAGGGTGGAAATCTGTGAAATGTGAAAGAAGTGGAGGATCACTGAGCATCTGCCAGCATCGGAATTTATGTACACCACTTTCGATTGAAGTTCAAGAATTCGATTCAAACACAATGACCCAACAACAACAACAACAACAACAACAACAACAACAACAAACCACTAATATCAATATGCAAGATATCAATCTAATCTCACCTAGCATTCCATCTTCGATTCGTAGATCAACTCACTCTTCATCGAGTAGAACGACTTCTCGTCATTCTTCATCCGGTCCTCATTCCAGAACATTATCACAAGGTGAATGCAATCATTCTAAAAAACCAAACCAAACCAAACCAAACCATTTCTTAACCAAAGATTTTTTCAAAAAACAAAAAAAAAGAAGGACCCATCGATCTGCCATCCAGCATCATCCAATCCCCATCATACTGTACTCTACCAACCCAAACTTCTTCTTCTTCATCATCATCACGAGTTCACGAAAAGAATGTTGGAGGGGTAGGTGTAGGTGTAGGAGGAAAAACAGTGAATTTGGAATGGATCAATGATATGATTCATCGACATGATTTATTGAATTCTTTGAAAGAAGATCCAACTTATAAAACTGAGCTTGGGCCTGGGCCTGGGATGGAAGATCGGGATTTGGCCATTAAACTTTTGTTGGCTCCTTTGGTTCCTCCGCTTGGGTTTGCTATGGTCACTCCGGGGATTTATCGGTTTGTTCGTTTTTTGTTTTGTTTGGGATTAAGGAATGTAGGTGTTGAGGATTTGGATGTGGGTGTTTTTCCAGTTCTGGACATCCGAATTATCGGAATTTTTGTTTTTTAGAAGGCTTGAAACTCACTTCTATCATGTAAGTTATGTCTTGTGAATCTCTCGGTCTCAGAAGCCAAATGAATCCGGTGGTTGATCGTTCAGAAGTTAGTTTAGGTATCTCTGTGCTGATAATTATAGACCCCATACCTTTACTTGGGCCCAAGACCGTGGATTGAAAATCTTTCATTACAGGTCAGAATCCTCCATCACAATCTATGCCGAACACTGATCGAGAGCTGCCCATGTTGTGAAAGATAGAATCGAGTTATCAAAAGATCCGAATTCACCCACCACACCTCACTCGGTTTACGTCAATGGATTACAAGATATCTTAGATACAAGAAACCATCCGATCTTGATCCATTGTAACAAGGGTCAACATCGGGTCGGTATCCTTTGTGCTCTTCTAAGAAGGTTTCAAGGCTGGGATCTAGGCTCGGTGAAAGACGAATGGAACAAGTTCTTTGGCGAGTTGGCCCCACCCGGAAGGAATATGATCTGGAGTCCGGGGCCGGCGGTGGGCTTGGGGGCTGAGGGGCTTGAGGGATCTAAGGCCGGGAAAGGAGGGAAAGGGAAGAGTAAGATCGATGTGAGTCAGGCTAGGATCAATGAATGGAATGTGAGTTGTGAGGGTGTGATGAGGAGCTTGATTGATATGGGTGGGTGGTTGATGAGTGGGATTGATTGTGGTGAGGTTTGGTTTGTAGTATATCGAGGGATTTCCTATGGAAATCGTGCGTGTGGATCCGAACTGGTTGCCGGCTTGGTTATCACCTTCCGACAAATCTCTTTGAAATTCGATCTTGTTTTGAAGTCCATCGGAAAGTATTCACCAAGTGGATGTCGATATGTATCTTTAATCTGATCGTCCTGTTCTTCTTCCTTCATGTTTTACAGCCGTTCTCACAAAGCTTGAAAAGAATTGGGCGGCAAATCACTCCGATGTGCGGGTAAACTTCGTTCAAGCTTTTTGAAAACGACTGTAATATCCATCATACAGATTAGGTCTTTGTATTTGTTTGCGGTACTCAAAGTAACTATATTTATGTACATGGTTGCCGTATATAGTTTTTTTTTGCGGGCAACATACTTCGAAGATACTTTGATTGTTTTTTTCCCCGTGAAAAAAAATATGTACGACAACTATATACGCGTACTTATGTAGCTTTGAGTACCCTAATTATTGGTTTGTATTTTATGGAATGTACTTAGGGAAGCAGAAGTAAAGCATTTATTGGGTTTGAAAGCGGAAAGTAAGATGATCTTGACTATCAGTTGGATTGGAATTGGCCCGACCTGGGTGGATCTGCAAAATGGTCTGAGTGGAGAACTTCGAGGATTTAAAGACTTGAGGATCACACTTTTTTGTTCATTGTACGGCAGAGTGTGAATCTCGTGAGTTTTCTGGATGAGTTTTTCTCCAACGAATCCGTACACACCGTCAATTCCGAAATGCTTGACCGATTTTGTCCGCAAAACTTGAGCAGATCGGCGGGAGATTGGTGACAGGCTTTTTTTTTCATTGAAATCGACTGTAATATCTTCTTAGATATAAGCTCTGATATGATGTTTGATTGTGTATGTGGAGATTAGAGATGGAGTATGTTTTGCTATCTCCTTGTGAAGTTCGAACCTCATCAAATCTGATTTGTCAGAAAAAAGACTAGGAATTGTTTATCTTTGTGATTTCATGAAAAGAAGTTCATTTTTGAAATCCTTGCTTCGAAGTTGAACTGACTACATGATTGATAGACGGACGTGAACCAGGGTAGGGTGTTACTATGTATGTATCAAGTTTCGGGGGTTTCTCATCAACGCTCGTTCGATTTCACGTGCTGAACTTCGTGCTTTCTTCTGGAAGTGTTTTGGTCAAGCATGTTGAGACTTGAGACTTGACCTTGACCTTATATTGTACTGTGTAGTTTACATCACGCGACTGATTTTTTTCAATTCCCCCGTTATCGTTTGAATTGTTGTTGTTGAGGATATTTTACATTCCATCATTATATGGATATTTCTCTTCCTAAAACCTTTTTGTTACTTCGGTGCACTGTTGGCGATGTGTTTGTTTTTTCTGAACTTGTAGGAGTTTGACTTTCATGGATCACATTCCTCTTTCTACAAGATACTCGGATAAAGCAAAAAAAATCAAAGATAATCTTCTCTCTAGCAAGGGGTGGTCAGTCAAAGAAAGTTTAACTTAGCAAGGAACATTGTTATGAGTCATGAAGTACGAAATTCAGAGTAAATTGTTATCATGAATAATAATTCATGTGCAATCGAACGAATCCTTCCACACGATACAGATCAAAATGGAATTTAACAGTTATACTCATAGTGTGCATGGACTTAGTATGAAAACACATAATGGGATGGTGAATTGAAAGGCAGATATGAACTATGAGGACGCGAAACATGATACGTGGTATTCATCGAGTGATTATGTTTCAGTGCTTCACCACGAAACCCATGGGGTATGGTGAAGAGACCCAGGAGCTTGACAAGACAGGGCCTCATGATCATGTTGATATGAGCGATACGCCTCGTTGGATTAAACAAATTCACTTCGCATTACAAACTTAAAAAGAAGATTAAGAAGATTTCATATCATTAGAGGTATTTCAAGTTCAATCAAGTCTAAGAAGTATTTCCACCAAGTCTAAGAGGGCAGGCTTCGACAAAAGATCTGACAATGACATCTTCAAAGACTGATTCGTATCGGAAAACTCAAGATGTGAACATTAAGAATTTTATATATCTTTTCAAAGGTATCTCTCCAAAGAAGCATGAATAAGAGCCCTGGCTTGTCCTTGATATCCAGTCTCTCGACAAATAAGAGAACTAGTATATTCATAATATGCATCATGGTAAGAATGAGCCATGTTAGTTCCATGGGTTTCAACTCCGCTGTTGGACGGGACCTCATGCTCGGTAGAATGAGCCCAGTTAGTTCTACGGTAGTCAACTCTTCTGTTGGACGACGCGATCGCATGCTCGGTAGAATAAGCCCGGTTAGTTCTATGGTATTCGACTCCTCTCTTGGACGCAATCGTATGCTCGGTAGAATGAGCCCGGTCAGTTCTATGGTATTCGACTCCTCTTTGGGACGCGATTTGATGCTCGGTGTTGACTGCAATCCAGTTCTTAAAGGCTTCTGGAATTTGTTCACCCTCAGCTTTCATAAACCCAAGACGTTTCACGCGACGTTTGGAATCGATCGAAAGTTTCTCAAAATCGTCGTTGTCTGATAAGAGTCAGGTAAATTGAAATGGACGAAGATTGTAAGACGATCAAGCTTAGTTGATCTGTTCTTGCTTGAATTGAGTGAAAAAGAATCTCACCGTTTACAGAGACCTTGCGTTTTCCCTTTGATTCTTTGAACTCGTTTTCTTGGTGATGTAGTTTTCTCAACGCTTCAGCTCGGTGCCTTACTATCTCTTGATGTTCTCCTAAAGTTCCAAAGGTATGTCTTCTCGGTCTCGCGTTAAATTTGGTCCCTTCCGCAAAACCTGATGTGATACAGAGATCATAACTCATTAAGATATCATTCAATGATAAACGCACTTGAAGATGGCAGAGTGAAAGACATGAACGTACGGACGCGCTTCTCTACGACCGGCTCGGTTCTTTTCACTTCTTTGGTCTCCTCCATGCTGATCATCAAGGTCTCTACCGAATCAGAAGGGGTCGTTTCATCATCATGTGCATCGGAGGGGAGCAATGGGGCGAGATTGACGTGGTGCACGATGGATGGTTTGGGGTCCTAGATGTGAAGGAGGCGGTAGGGTGGTCGGAAAGGGATAAGGCCATCAGAGGATATAAGATTGATGAACAAAGATGAGAGGGTCTGATTACTCACCGCTTCCTTCTTTCTGAATCCGATCGGGAACAGCTTCTTGATTTTACTTTTTAAGTCAAGAGCAGGTTCGGGAGGAGTTGAATTGATGAAATGTTCAAGATTGATGGCCGATAGCTTTTCTGAAGAGGGTACCTGGGCTTCTGGTTCCACAGAGCGATGGTCTAGACCCGAGTTATAGCTCTGGGAAGGTAGAAGAGAGAGAGAGAGAGAATAAAGTGAACAGAGGATCGCAGGAAGGATCGGAGGAGTGAAGAGATCGACTCGACAGAAGAAAAGTACAAACCACATCGTCATCCTCGAAATAAGGGGTAACAACTCCTTGCACTCTAAAATTATAAGGACTGTAAGGCTTAGGAGCTTGGGTCGACTTCAACAAATCGTCATCTATGATATACGGGGTGATGACTCCTTGCATGTTAGGATTATGAGGACTGAGAGGATCAGGAGAGTGGAGCGACTTCAATGAATCAAGAAGGTTCATCTATGAAAAGGATATGAAGTTGAGGTTTTAAAATAATTGGAAGGAAACGGGATATGGAATGGACCAACTGTGGAAAGTCAACAAAAAAATAGGAGAAGAAACTCCACTCGGAACAGTTTATATAGTGATAGTGTTACGAATTTTTGTTACCAATCACCTAAATTTTTACCAGTTGATGAGTGTACTGATTTATGTCATTCATACTGAATAATAATCAAAAGAGATGGTCCACAATCACGCTTATTTGTGATGATTTGATTACTAGGAATATTAGGTTGTTAAAGGGAAATGTGCGTACTGTCTACCTGTGTTGTTGATGATCCCGGAAATGTGATACATAGAATTGTAATGTCGCGTTGATTATGATGGATTTTCAGTACACGACTTGTAATTTTTGAAGATTAGAGAATGATCTAGGAATGATATTCCGCTGGGATCAGCTTACCTGTATCTCTGCTTTTTATTGTAACATCACTTTCGGAACTGTTATTGCAATCGTTTGTGCGCTTTCTGTTCAGGATGACCAAACAGGAGCGACGTAAGATTCAGATATTATCCCGCTTTTCTTATCATCATCGTTATTTTGTCAAGGTAAAATTTGTGCCTTCGGCTTTGAGATTCTTACCTGGAGATCGCGAAAACGAAGTGTGACATGTACACAAATCGACGCGTTCAATGTGATGGGATTTCGCAGTCCACGAGCTCAGGCGTTTGTTCATGAAACGCTGATCAAAGAGTGATTATCTGTTCGATTCATCTAGCTTGTATTTCTTGTTATGAATGATATCGGTACTGTTTTATATCATTCGTGCTCGTGATGGCAAAAGCGGTGCTGAAGTCAGTATGTTTTTTGTCTTTGCGATCATCCGCATCACGCCATTCTTTTCCCGTGTTCTCAAAATCGTGGCAAGCGACATCTTTAGTCATGACCAAACCACAGTTTAAATCTTTCAATCTTTTGGTGGGTTGATCAAGCTGTTATTTCAAAAGAAATTCTTTCAGAAACTCCGTTTCACACTCGCATCAACCCATCTTCTTGCTCCAGGATTCAATGAACCTTTGGAGCAAAGGTTGTATGATCGCTTCCGTATCGAATGATCTGGTTTGAAATATTTCAAGACATTTCTCAATCTTCAAAGATGACAGATGAAGGTCAAAACTTCAAAGGCTTCTCCAGCTGTTTCGTCTTTTCGAGGCGATTGTGACCTGAACAGCTTGCGAGCTACATACTCTAGATGTTTCCTCTATCAAGCGGCTGGATCTACCAGACTTTCAGCCATCGACCGTACAGCCTCATCCCATTTTGTTTCAACTGCTGAGGACGATTGAAGCTCATGTTGCCAGCAAGACATCACGAGCATAGCTGTAGAACGATCTATTGAGCAAGTTATATCTGATGAGCGCTCATCACATCTTTATACTTTGGACACCTGGTTCTTCAGTCTTTGGTGTGATCTACAGGCTCCAGTTGAACCAGTCGATTTGTCTTTTTATCTTTTGACCTAGGGTCAGGTCGTCCTGGACTGAAGGTCCTCTAACATCAGACTTATGGCAAGCGGTATTCTTATTTTTGTGTATCGATCATGATTGAATCGCATTTCACGTCGTTCAATATCTGGATGTTGTAAATTGATGAAGGAATGCTTTCGAAAGCAATCCCGTTTCACACTCACTTCAGTGCTCTTTTTGGGAGGCGATTGAGACATCAAAGTATTGCGAACTGCGTACTCTAGATGTTTCCTTCGTTAAGCGGATGGATCTTCCCGACCTTCATTCATCAACTGTACGGCCTCATTCTATTTTGTTCGTGCTGCTGAAGATCATTCAATGCTCATGATGCCAGGAAGATATCTTCTCACAAGCACCTCTGTATGACGATCGATTGGGCAAGCTAGACCAGATGAACCCTCAGCACATCTTTTGGCATACAATCCAAAGACTTGAGTTTGCAGGCCATGGTTATATTTGCACTCAAGTACAAACCAAACATGGCAATCTTGTCATTCCATTTATACTTTGGCCTGAGATGAGCTCTGAACTGAAGGTACTATAACGGCTTCAGCCAATGTATACCTGTCCTGTTGAAATTTCCATAGACGCCTCACAAGTCATACTCACTCTTACAAGACAAGCATGAAGTTGTACACCTTCAATCTCCAAGAGAAATCTCGCTTTTTTGCACAGGCGTTCGAGACGTGGCCATTTGGCCCACTGGTCTGTATCTCAAGTCGCCGAATGCGCTTTATTTCGAGTGATCGGCATCTACAGTCTCATGAGACGTTGTCACACTTCCGAGCCTTATCCGTAGTGTCTGATGTCAGAATGGCATATCTTTTCTACAACATCCCTATAAGATCAATCAACTTCGCGCTCGAGAACTACTGTTCATATCTCTAATCTTTGGACGTGCACTCGGATCTTGAGGCCTGGATGCTTATACGGCGTCAAGTTGAAACGGCCCATTCGACATCTCATCCGCTCTGTGTGACCCATGCACAAAGCATCACTGCTGATTAGGTGGTGCGGCTAACCTCGCAATTTGGTATATACAATGTGCCTCGAGCATAATGCACTCATCATCCATCACAGCGCTGAAAGCCAAAGCAATCCGGCCGACGGGAAACTTTTACCAAATATAACTTCCTGCTCTGAATGCATTGTCCCGAGGATGTTCAGATATATAGGTCCTCCGGATCACTGTGGGCGGTGAGAGTGAGGCATTGCCATCGTGTTGTAGATATGGGCTCTATCTTTCTTGTTAAAGCTGTGACGGGATCCCGTTCAAATTCTTGGTGATACGCTAAGACTGTCTCGAGGCTGGCGGCCTTGCAGCCTCACACGGTACATGAAAAGATGCACATGGCGGTTCAAGAACAGGCATTCGGATTCGGATTTTCAAGAGATGAATTTGACAATGAGATTGAGAATCGATGAGCTCCTGTGATGAATGTGATAAGATTGAATTGTTGTCCTTCAGTTCAACCGAAGGCTTGTTGAGTTCAACGTGGCTGATATCCGAGAGTATTGCCGAGTCGCACAGCTTTTGAACTCTGTAATCAACCCACAACTCATGCTTCTCTTCGCTTGGCTGTGTCTCGACTCTAGTCTCTTTCAGATCAGCTTGAATTTGATGATCGGCATTCTTTCACAATCGAATGGCGCCCACCACCCCTTGACATTCCAATCTTAGCCTCTCTGGTTTGACGCATCGAGGTTTCCAACTCCATCGCCCAGGAAGTTCGCATGGCTCAAAGACCAAAATCGTGTCGACACCTCGATCCAGGACCGATTTCTCCGGGCTATCTAAGGGGTCCAGATTTGCATTTATTCAAGAAAGTCTTGCTCTCAGCTCAGAACCTACCATCAGCTCTCGAGTCCCAAGAGCACGAGGAGGGCTATCTCAATGGTGTCTTATATGAAAAATCTACGTCTTTAATGCGTCCTCCAGTCATTCAACGATCAGAAGGTTATGCAGGTATAGCTTTCAAGGTAAGTCATGAACAATCTTCCGAACTAAACCATCATCCTTTGTTGTCCAAAACATTGACTTTGAGCTCCGATTGCACGTTTATATTGTTTTGGATGGGTGTCGTGTTTGTACATCTCATGAATGCTATTAAATGGGAGATTAGACAGGTCACAACTTTACCACCGACGCCATGCGATTATTTTCCATAGTATGTGATTGTTGTACGATTTGATCATGCAGGCATTTGAGGTATACAAGATGTTATCACGTTGACTCTTTGATATA
>KZ123442.1:0-15140 GCA_002157025.1 Melampsora abietis-canadensis | reverse complement strand
AAAAAAACTATGTACGACAACTATATACGCGTACTTATGTAGCTTTGAGTACCCTAAATATCTACCTCGGTGATGCATGGACCTCAATTAACTGAGCGCTCTTGGGGGAGTGCCTGAGAATGCGCATTCGCGTCAAAATTCCGCCCTGGGTGCCACCGTGACAAGGAATGTCCTCACAAAAATGTGCTCAATTTATCTCATCCCTCCTTGACTCACCAGTCACAGCCTGAAACTGGCCTCCATGCAGAAAATGTATTTCATCATTGTCCTCGAAACCTCTCGCTGATTCCCCAGTAGTCACCAGTTGCATTCACTTACCAGCCATGTCAGCTTTACAGGAAAACTTTGGAACGGGATGTGTACTTTGCGGTCCCGCTGAATCAGATTGACAAGATCATCTCATCTGGTTGATAACAAATCCCTCCGGGTTTTGTTTCGTTCACTTCCTTCCCTTGAATTCCAATTGATCAACCGCAGATTTTTTCAAAGAAGTTCAAAAATAGGGTTTCAAGAAACAACATTGATTGACGGTGCAGTCGAATGATCACCTATTCGTTTCAGACCAGATCCACTAACTCAAACACTTCCCCGATACAAGAAATGATGTAAGCGGAATGAGATTGAAGGTTCAAGAACATTTTGCTTTTTCAGATGTAAAGAGAGTGGCCGAGAAGAATAAAAAACCCCGAGCCCCAAGATCTGATCATGATGCCTGATCCCACGGCGACCACCCTGAAAAAAAGTGATCGGTATACGATCAAAATTTGTAGAGACATGCAACTCCACAACCAGTACTTTCCGATCAAACAATTTTCTAACCCGGAATCACCAGTTTGAGATCAAATTTCGGTGAGTTACTAACAGACGAGATCAAGTAACATCTTTGTCATAAGGGGTCTGGCCATATCTTGGGGGCCGGACTCTCCTTACGATATGTGCATCTGATATTGAATCAACAAATATCAAACAGCTTAGTGCTAGGCTGAATGCCTCATGTGCGTACGACATGCGACAGAATCAAGAATAGAAGAAAAGCAAAGAATATCTTGCATTGGAATTTGGTATGAAAATAGGCCAGAGTGATGAAGATATAAACAGGAATCCAAAGAGGAAGGTGAAATGAGAAATAAGACTAATAGGCACATTTTTAAGCCTCTAGGACTGTATCTCTTAAGGTTTTATTGACAAAGATAAAGTAACACGACCCAAAGTGCACACTGCAAAAAGGAATTGGAAAAAAGATCCGAAAAGAGAGAACTGTTGATGCACATATGATAGGAACAAAATGGACGCTGAGGGGGAATGAAAAATGCAGGTTTTAGAAGATCAGATTATCGTTTTTTGATTTGAATTTTGTAGTCCGTCTTGAGACGCTGTAGACCAGCCGCAGCCACATCTTGAAAGATTGGTACTGGCGCGTTTTTCAGTCTAACATCATAGTGTCGAAAGAAAGTCAGGAGAGTAATTGAGATCATTTTGTAAGCAAGGTGTTGTCCCGGGCAGTGCGCATGACCTATACCCCAAGCTGGGAATTTGGATGGTGAGGGAAGGCAAGTGCGAGAGTCGAGTTGAATTTGACCAGAAGCGAAGGGCCGACGTAGATAACGGGTAGGATCCCATACTTCTGGTTCAGGGTATATAAGTGGATCAGATGAGATAGGTGTAGGTGAAGCCACCACGAATCCAGGTGGGCAGGTGACGCCGTTATCAAGTTGAAATGGTTTCTCTGCCAGTCGTACCCATGCTCCTGTTGCCCTTAGCCGAAGAGTCTCATTGACACAGCGCGTCAAACAGCTCACATTGTTATAGCTCACCGCTCCTACTCCACCGTGATGTTCGAGCTCCTCCCGGATCTCTCCTACCAAGTCTTTCCCGGTCCGCTGTGAATACTCAAGTATGTCATAAAGGGCACCTATTGTGGCTGCTGCAGAGTTGGTTTGGCCGGCCCAGACATAGCTAGCAGCGGCATTTCAATATCATTAGAGTCTGAGTCTAGCACATTAGCAAGGGAGATACTCCAAACGGCGAAAGAGACTAACCCATAGATGAATATTGCAATGTAGTTGACTTTTCTGTCGATGATGTCCAACATCTCGGGTGTGGCACTTCCAGTGTGGTAATCACACAGCAGTTTGTCGCTTGCTTTTCCACACTCGAGTTCGAGTTCAGAGCGCAGAAGTTCCTCGGGTAGCTCGGGATCCGGGAGATAATCATTTGAGCCTTTTCGACGAGCAGCCAGTTTAAGATGGCCACGGACATGATCACGAAGAAGAGTGAGGAGCTGATCCTTGGCCTGGGCCCGCGAGTGGCCTCCAGCAACTAGTCCAAACAGGCTTAAGTCGCCATCAAGCACCCGAAAAAGACTTGCTACGTGTGGAAGAAGCGAAGGTGACACAGGACCCATAAGAGCCTCAAGATCGAGGGCAAAGACAACATTGTCAAGCCACCCGGTAGGTGAGAGAGTATTCCACTCAGGATCAGACTCAGAATTGGAATTGAATCTATTGGTGATCATTTCCTCCGCCAAAGCCCAGAAACGACAATCGAGAGCGTCTAGGCGAGCAGAAGCAAAAACCAGCCGGGTGAGAGTTCGGGTGGGTCCAATGAAGGCCTCCTCGCCAATAACGCCAGACGCGATCAGCTTATAAGCACTCGTTACGTCGAGTATTGTACGTGGTGAGGTCGCAAAGCGGTGAACGTGGGCCGCCGACTGGATGAACGAGCAACGATAGCCAAGGATAGTGGTTGTGAATACATGGCCCTACATTTGGAAACAACCAACAAGAAGTTGGTCAGATTTTTAGAGCATCATGTAACAAAGATGATCCAAGTCAAATCTCAAGGATGAGACTTGATCAAGCAGACTTGGAGGAACGACTCGGGCATATATATTCCACGCATATAACTTGCGGGTGAGTGATCAACGAGTACAGTATACATGCATAGACAAATACGTAAAAGAGTAGGAAGGGTACAGAAGCGTTAAAGTTTAAAGTTGTGGAGAGATTGATTACGTACGTAACGAGAATGATTTTTTCGGATGAAACCAACAGGATCCCGAGTGTAAGCAAATAAGCTACCAATCCAAGGCCAAGTGGGGACGTGAGGCGGAGATGTACGTGGGGACGAAGGTAAGGGGCGAATCCGATTCCAGGCAATAAGGAGAATACACCCAAGGCTAAGGGTACGTAAAAGCCAACGGTTGTGCTCAACAAGGCTTAGAGCCAATGATGTAGATGAATGAGATAACAGTGAGGAAACAGTGAAAGGGTTATTGGCGGATGACATGTAAAGCTCGTAAATTTCAGGCAAATGATGAAATTGATGATGATTATGATTTGTGAAGGAAGATTTCCAGGCTGGATGTAGATGAGCAAGTAGTGAGGAGGTCTAATGCATTGAGAATTAAAGAGTCAAAAGGAACACTCGCATTGATTGTTCATACCTGAACTACAACCATGCGCAAAAAACTGAAAGTTGCAGCGCAGTCACACAACAAAAGCAGATCAATGTACTGTGATTGTAAAACAAGGTACAGGATATAAGAGATTGAGAGATTAGGTTGAGGAGATGATGCAGAATGAGAAGGAAGGAGAAGAATGAGGGTAGCAAGAACCACTTGGCGTCATAAATTTGGGAGGGAGGTGAATGATTCTCAAACAGCAATGATTTGTGCACAGGAGATAAGTTTCGTCGTTGTAGCTGGGATTAAAGATTGACCGTCATGACGAGAACTTCCCCGAAATGTATTAAAATTCAAAAAATTAAGCCACCTTGTCCACAAGAACTCTTTTCTTCTTTTATGGATAACAGCCAGACTCAGTGCGGAGGCCAATTCTGTCTATAGTGATTCTTTTTGAGTTCAAAAAGTCGAAGTTCCCTTCGTTCACCATTCAATCAATTCTCACTCACAGTGATTCTATCAACTTCGTATCTCCCGTTATTCGATCTCTGGATTTCATAATTGTGCTTCTGCAGTCACAGACAAACTAGAATTCCAAAGCACTTGTCAAAAAAAAATCATAAACACAAACTCACAGACTTTGAATTGCATATATAGCCGGATTATGGCATATTACTTGAGAACTTTCGTTCGCACCAAACAATCACCTCCACTCCAGTTATAGAAGTATCTCTATGGCATCTCGTGCTTAGCAGCAGTTAATCTCTGGTATTTTAATTTTCAACTTTTCTCTTTGTCCAGAAGGTTGTGTCCCCGTCGCTCTCCTGGGGGTGCTTATGCGCTCTAATGTAGAGATACCTTGCTGAAGAGCATCAAAATGCCCTCAGAAGGGCAAAAGAATTGCAACCTTCTCGATCTTCGATAAGATCTTGAAATTCACTTACTTTTTTTTGCCAAGATCTGGAAATTCACTCACAATTGTGATTTTCTCTGAGCTCTGACCAGGGTTGACCCGGGTTGAGCCCCATGAAGATAACATGAGATAGTGGTCCTGAGGATATTTGAAAATGGGGACACCCGAATGCTTTGGAGTGGGTTTAGTTCTTTGAAGATATTTCAAGTCCTCACTCTATTGATGCGGAGAACAAGGTCAATATTATTATCTTTTGGCTAGAGCATGCATGGCGAGGATTTGAGATCGATAAGCAGCGGTCATCTCTGTTATAGATCAAACCAAGTGGACCAGATGGCTTCGGTTGTTGTCCAAAGCCACCCCAATTCCATATCTACACCTGAAACATATTCTTGAAGTGTTGACCAATTTTGGGGGGCATTCAGCATACATGTCAGCTCAACTCCATCTAATTGCTTTGACCTTGAGCGCGTGACAAAATTGGAATGTCTACACCTTGTTATCTTGTAGTTCTGCGTTGATGTCAGGGCTGGGCTCAGTTGTACAAAAGAAAGATGTGAACCATCATATGTATTTTTTCCGTATGTGATTGGCAAACAATGAGTTTGTCTCGACGTAATCTGGGCGAAAAAGTTGACACGTCTTGTGTCTGTCACTTGTCAGAAATTTCAATCGGACCGGCTCATATGATCGAATCCGGTCAAAATTCGGTCGGGGAAAGGCCAAATGACAATTCCGGATAATTGGGTCATCAAATGTGATCTTAATCAGAGGCTTGAAGCTGACATTGATAATTGCAAAACTTGCGATCCCAGCTGAGTCATGATATAAAGAACTGATTCATTCGAGTAGGTTGGAATGATATCATTCTTCAACTTGCATATTGCGCCCCTTGCAGATACAATAGTAAGATATGATATGCTGATTACTAAGCTCCTTGGGCTTACAGCTCAGCGCGAGATGTTGTTAGTAATCATTCAAAAACTATATAAAAACGAATCGCTACTTTGGGTTTTCGATCAATCCTCCCCACATGTTCAACTTTCGTCAATTTTCTATCATCTCTTTCTTTCCTCAATTAATTCATCATCTAAATCATCTCAACATGTCAACTAATGCTTCATTACATTACAAAGCTAACTCGTTACCCATCGGTGTTTCTCGTACGATTTCTCGCTCTGTCTTGGCTGTTGAGACAGCTGAAGGTGCTGGTGCGGTAGTTCGACGTAGCATTGGTACTCAAAGTTTAAGAAATTTTGATCCATTTTTGATGCTCGATCATTTCAAAGTTGGAGTGGGTGCTGGGTTTCCAGATCATCCTCACCGCGGTCAAGCAACGGTAAAGTCATCCTCATCATATAATTTTGCAATCAGATCTCATAGCTATTCAAACGAGTCTTATTGTCGATCACAAGCTAGAATACTAATCACGGAATTGTATTCTGTTTCTACGATCATCATATCATATTCAGGTGACATATATGTTAGAAGGTCAATTCAAACATGAAGATTTTGCAGGACACAAAGGTTTACTTTCACCTGGAGATCTTCAATGGATGATAGCTGGCAAAGGAATTGTACATGCAGAAATGCCAGTACACGAAAATGGTGGACCAGATCCCACTGGTTTACAACTTTGGATAGATTTACCTAAAATTCATAAAATGGTACCGCCTCAATATCAAGAATTAAAAGACAATCAAATTCCTCAAGTTGAACTTGATAATGGTGTAATAGTTAAAGTCATCAGTGGTTCTTCGCATGGTATAGATAGTCCTGTGAGACATTTAGGTGGTTGTTGGTACTTTGATATTCGACTTCCTCATCCTTTCTCACGCGTTTTTCAAGCTATTCCAAAAGGATGGAACGCTTTTGTTTATGGACTTGAAGGAAGGGCTAGCTTCGGAGGTGGAAATGGAACTGAAGCAAATCCAATTCAAACTGCAGATGCGTTTTATACCACAGTATTGACTGCAAAAGATGATGAAGAGGGGGTAGAGATCGCAAACGCTGATCCGAACGGTAAGCCAGTTCGACTGGTACTCATTGCTGGCGAGCCTCTAAATCAACCCGTCGTCCAATGTATGTTCCAAAATTTCTCCTACCTCCTGACTTGAGGGGGGGGAATGTCTTTACTGATTGCCCGACCCAAAAACCTTCACAGACGGACCATTTGTAATGACGTCACAAGCCGAGATACAAGATGCTTTTAACGACTATCGAAATGGTCGAAATGGTAAGCAGGCCAATTCTTCTCGCTTGTTTCCTACTTTGGTACACAACTTGATTTGTGTCTGATATTGATCCCTATTGACCCCTTAGGCTTTGAGAAAGCAGCTCAATGGACCAGCACAATTGGTGGGCGATAGTTCGTAGCATATTAATACTCAATTCACCATCGATCACTCCATCTCGTCTTCATGGCATTGCTCTTTTGACCACACACATGTAACCACTCAAGTGTGACGCATCGTACCGTACGAAATCATGTAGTCTCGGGCATACGAGCTGTATAACTTCATCCATAACCTAGCTAATAAGAGTGATTGCATTCATCCTCGCTGTCGCCTGCAAAAGTACACAAATGGTTGGCGAGTGTAGTTAAATTTCATAATAAGCAGCAGGAAGTTCAAGATTGATACAAAATTGAGAGTAATGATGAATTGCCAAAGTACCTGCCTTGAGTGAAAATAATGTCAGTATCAGCCCAATACCTGGAGTTATAGCAAACTGATCTGACATGAAGTGGCATTCAAAGGGGCAAATAGCCTAGGACTTCCATTGATGACTTAAGCCTTTGCAGCTCCCACCTCATGTAGGTAGCAGGCCAAAAGTTTGGTACCCTGTGTGACCAAAGGAATGATTAGCCGGCAAAAGATGATAAGCAGGCTGTCTTGTAAACCAATTGACTGACCTGGATATAGTTGCTAACATCAAGCTTCTCATTTGTACTATGCGCACCGTCATCTCCTCGCCCCATTGGCAAAAGCATCACACTCTTGCCCAATCTATAGAGAAGGTACATCTCATTATTAGTCTACAATCGCCTAACCATTAAACAACACGGATACAACTGACGCTTCGGCAAATGTAAGGGTGACAGGAATTGAGCCACCTTCGCGAGTGTAATCTGGCTTCATTCCATATACTATCTCGGTGGCCTTGGCAGCAGCAGCTGAGGTAAGTTTTGTCGTAGGCGAAGCATGCATGTGTCAGCTATTGGTAAATACGTGCTGGTTTTGATCAGATGCAAAGTATAAAATGATCTTACTATAGTTGTAGTGGTCTGGATCTGCGACCCAAGGTTTACCACCATGCAGAGACTCTACATTTATTTTGTTCTTGGACTTTAGCTTGGCAAATTCGGCTTCCAAATATCTCTTTACCAAGGATTCCACTTCGTCCGGCGTCTAAAGTCAAAACATCAGCACGTTGGCAAACTTAAGACTCAAGAAACCAAATCTCAATACAGAAATGAGTGGATCGGCCATACCATGTTTGGAACCAGCCTAATACTAAATTTTCCATGGACACAAGCCGGGATGACCTGAATGTTACATTCCATAAGTAAAACTCATATAGCATAGAGTCAATCAGGTCAATAAGTACCGTCTTGCTGCCAGGCGCTGAAAAGGCGCCCTCGAAACCATGGATCGATAAACTGGGCTCGCGCATTCTGTGCAGAAGACAAGGCAATTGATATATATCAGAGTGGATCTAGATTGGAGTGACATCATCGAAGGTATATATACCGTCCCATAAGGGTCTGGCATTTGTCGTCACTCAGCAAGACCTCTGCCCCTACGGCTGTTAATAGATCTTTCTAAGATGGCGGACACGTTCAGGAGCCATGCCATTTGGGTCAATTGTACGAACGAGCAAAGATGCGAGATCAAAGTCTCACTCACGTTTGTAAAATCTATTGCTTCGTAACGTTCTCTTTCACCTGGCACCAGCGGGGCCACCAACTTTCGCCCGGAAATTTGTAATTTAATGAGCTAAAAATCAGGCCTACAACGCTAGCTCAGGGAATAAGATCTAACCTGCTTTATACCTGGTACAAGGATTTCTCCTTGTGGGCTAGTCAGCTTTGAAAAGATATGTACGAGGTCGTTCATGGGTTCGTGCACCGTGCCACCTAAAGACGATGAACGGGTCATTGAATCGTCAAACCCGGAAATACTCATCAACGCAGAATGTGACTAGCATACCGAAAACTCCCGAATGCAAGTCGTGTGCAGGCCCACAAACGGTCACTTTGAAGTAGGAAATTCCTCGTAGACCATACGCTGCAGGAACACAGGTTACAAGAAAATCAGAAATTCACGGTCACGTCATGGATCGGCGAGAAAAGTGAACCTACTCAAGCATGGTGTCTGGAAATTCCCATAATGTCAGTAAACTTTGGCGTAGGATTGACCATATTGTCATTACACACCTTGGTATTGAGCCAATAACTTCAGAGAAGCCATTTTGTAAGTCTCATCATCACGTCAAGTTCTAGAGAGACTTGTGACAGTGTACTGACTTATCAGAAACTGTGAACAAAGAAAGATAAGTTTTTTTGTGAATATCATATGCTCTAATCATTCAAAAAAACTAACTGCACACAGCATCCACGTCCGCAAAAAAGCCTTTTGCTTCCTTCACAATCTCATCGTCCAAGCCTTCTGATCCCGACTCCTCCATTCCTATAGTGTATACGCGCGCATCAGGATTACAATTGAGTCGTGCAAAGACAGTATCAGCCCATTGTCACCTTCGAAAACCATCTTTAAGTTAACCGGGAACTCCGTGCCGGTCTTCAAGTGAGCTTCGATTGCATTGAGCCAACCCAACACAGGACCCTAAATATCGCAACCACAGGTAAGTCTCTGATAATGATACATATCACATTATGCATACCTTGTCGTCCGAACTTCCTCTGCCATAGAGTCTATTGGTTTTGGTATCATGCGTCAACTCAAACGGTTCTGTGTTCCAACCATCGGATTTTAACGCCTGATATACATGGGACAAGATTTATCAACATCCATCAGCATTAATCACTCAAAGTAACGCTGCTTTAACCCACAGGTTGCACGTCGAAATGGCCTAAGAAATGAAATTACGTCAGCTATTCATCCCGGAATGTCTTATCTCCCTCAGCCACGGACGAACCGTATACCAAGATAGTCTTTTTCTTGGGGTCATTTCCAAATTGCCCTAGGATGATCGGAGGCAAATCTAACTCTTGTCCGTCCATGACGTGTTTACCTAAAGGTCTTTTCTCTGTCCTGTTGCAATTTGTCATTGGGTTAGGGGTTAGAGGTCATGGATTTCCTCCACAATCAAGCCTTGAAGGTGATGATTCAGGTCCTTTAACAGATGAATCCTTACTTGACACCTAATGCTTGAAGCTGAGCATCAAGCCAATCTGCCATCTTGAATACATCGGGACGATAGACCGCATCACCAGATACTGATGGGATTGCCACTGCTTCCTTCAGCCGCTCGATCAAATTGGCGCTATGAGCATCGATGTAATCGAAAACCGGTTGACAACTGTGACTACTGGGCATTTTTGATGATGACGTTCAAGTGGTACAAAACAAGAATTCTGAATGACCGTTGACCGTCAAACTGTGTTTTGGTCAAAAGGCTGTAAAGCAGCTGCCTACATACAGCTACAGTATAGGCATTTGATCTTTGTAATGATAGCCGTAAACTCTGAGCTTAGCATATATGCTTATATCCTTCCTCGGCTTTAGAGTCGAACCTGAACTTCGCCGAACAATCCAGCATCAGCGTTTATATGATGGCGTTCTCGATCGTAGTCTCGGGATTTTCATACCTGGACGTATAAGTCTACCAGCTATGTGCGCCCAGAGAACTCATCATCTTTATATTCTCGAGGTTGTTGGACGAAGAAATTCCCATCATTAAGTCAGCTTGGAAAATTAAAATCCTCCAGCGGTCGCGTTGCAACAACAGTGGATGAGTACCTGGGTGCCATGTTATATCGGAAATTCTCAGCGGAGGGAGTTTGGGACCGTTATCCTCATGCTTGGTCTTGAGTCATCACCAACCCAGTTGTACAAACATCTATTACCGTCTTCGAAGTCAAACAGCAACAGGCATCTTACCCACAAGTCTTGCAATGTGTTCGAGCGATTGATCAACACATCACGATCACGAGCAGGAGCTTCTATGATATTTGATGATACACAACGTTTCCTTGATATGATGACCAATAAGACATCATGAAATCGATCATAAATATCAGATGTGCAATTTAAGGAATGCTCATGAGACTGAGGGTATAACTTTTGTATCAACAGAAGTTATTTTTTGATTCATTCCCGTAACATTTCCCAAGCTACTTTACCGTAGCCATCCCGCGCGAACAAGTTTACTTGAAGAGGATTGTTCGACTGCTGGCAGGTCATCTTAAAAAATGCGATCTAATTCGCTTTATTCTGCATTGATTGTTTTCTTGTGTGGTAAGTCAACCATAATCACTCAAACTGAGCCCGAGCTGACCCATAAAGCGAAATTAGTGTCTCTGATCCATAGGGTCGAAGGATCCGCTGATATCCTGGCTTCCACCAGTACCACGGACTCATCCGGGTGGGGATTCTTGTGTTCTTCTCTTTATCCTACCAGATCCCCATGTCACTGATCGAAACTACTGTGTGTATAAACGACATGCATGTTTCAACATGGCTCACAGACTTTCTGCTCTTCCTGGAATGAAGACTGACCTAGATGAAAACAAAGAACGTCAATTTTTCATGGATCATCAACACAGAATTTCGAAAAGGACAAGACGTTAGTATCCTGTCTCTTATCATTCTTGGAGATCAAGTCGAAGAGAGGATACTGATTTGACTAAATTGATTGGTTTGTACCGCCTTCATACTTTGATCAGGTAGGCGAAGGTGCCCAACATGTTCATGTGGCAGTTGCAACGCGGCTGCGAATTTCAATGCCCTAGGTGTGTTTTGTTATCACCGACCAGTCAATGAAAGCTGATTTCAGGACAGAGATTGCGGTGCGAGGTGCTCATGTTCACGTATTCTCAAAACAGGGTTCATGAATGCAATCAGTGCTTTATATGGGGGGATTCCGAATGCGTTTGCTGGCGGGTTGAACATGTTTGGTGGAGTTGTATCCGGATCTAGTGGAAATATTCCTGGGTTGGGACATCTAGCTGGATTTGGGAAGGTTGGCGGGAACCGTCAACAAATGCCTGCGCAAACTCGTGGTTCCAGTGTATCCGGGGTCAAGGCTATTGCCAGTGAATCACGCCCTGTTGCAGGTGGGTCTAAGGGAAAACCAGGTAGATTTTCCCAGCTTCGGGATGAACAAAATCAAAACCCAGATTCAGATTCAGATACATGGGGGCATCTCAAAGGTACAAATAAAAAATTACTTTCAAGTGTATCATCTTCAGGTCGTTCAGCTGGGGCAACCTCAACAGTCATCAACCCAGTATCTGGATCACGTGTTTCTGAGGTCAGCACCGTACAATCGAACCCTAACACGAGCGTTACCAATATCTTCAACCAGGAGATTCACAACATCACCAACATTGAGAACAAGCCCGATATCAGTATCATCAATATTGAAAACAAACCCACTTCAAATCTTACCAATCTTCTGTATCAGCAAAGTTTGAATCTCACGAATGCTCCGAATGAAAATAACCTGGCCATCGCAAAGGAGGACCGATACAGTATCCAAGGATCGAATATGTCAGCTAGCCCGAATTCGACTGATGTAGGCCAGTCGAACGAAGCTGAAGATGATGGAAGCACAGACGATGATATCACAGGAAATGCAACCCGAGCAGGTGGCGGATGCCCGGAGGGATATGAATGCGTATAAAGTTTTGGTTTACATACATTTCATTCACCTTCAGCGGGTATTGCAGAGCTCACGTTTGTGTTTCTAACTCAAAGAGAGGCTCGCGCCAGAGCTATACTTTATGTAAGGACTTTTATTTTGGGTTTTTATTCATTGGAAGGGGTTTAAATTTCAGGTACTGTGTGCCATCTATGATTGAGGTTTTGGATGCACCTCAGTGTCTCAAACCAATTCTATGCATATTTATGTTACATCCTTTCATTCGTCTTCTTGCAATAGAACTTTTTGTTCTGCGTTTTTTGCATCTGATTAGACAACCAATTTATCAGGCCAGGGACTAGTCTTATCACAGATGTCATTTAATATAGGTGAAAAGGTCTCATAAACCAAAGATTCATCAGTCCCTCGACTCTTTGTCCCAAGATGGATACATTTAGGTAAGAAAGCTTTGTGAAACTCACTGCTTCTACGGGCTCTCCTTATTGGTATTCCCAAACACCCGAACATCCATCTCTTATCACCTCCAAGTCCTACATCATAATCATCCCTCACGAAACGACTCAACTAAGGCCCAGTGCTTTGTATGATTTCTTTGCCAAGTCCTGGTGTTGTTGTTGTGTGACCTGTGTTGACTCTTGAGTGAGGCCCATACAGATACTAAATGTATCATATCTGGACAAACAATATCACACTTCAGTTTGTGACCATTCCAATAAACAGCCAGCAAAAGGAAAAAGCATGTTGTGACCCATATGTTGAATTTGAGCCGCAACCTTCATTCAGTGTAAAGAGTGATTCACAAGATCATTCTTAGATACTCAATATGTCCACTTCAATAGATTCATAACTCAAAATCATGAGGCTCCAAAAACACAGGCCTTTGTAAATCTCTTGAGACTCTTCCAGTTTCCTTCTTAAATAATGATACTCAATGGACAAGGATAGAATGATAAGACTCGGTCATCCGTGCACGATTCGAAGACGTATGCCAGTTAAGTAGAGTCTTGTGACTGGTATTTATGATCTGTGTGTACATCTGGCAAAGGATTCACCAATATGCAAAAGCTCGTCAAAGACCGGGAAATTGCCCTGCGGACGCCCTGGAAATCTAAAACACTCCCCGCGGGGGTCGAACCCGCAATCTTTGGATCGCCACCATGGTGTAGAAGTCCAACGCCCTACCTTTAGACTAGGGGAGCTTGCAGTGCCCACATCCAGCCTTCCAACAACGCGTGTCTTGCACGCTTCAAACGCAGCAAAAGACCTACAACAACAAGGCACACTTTTGCCTGTCAGCTGCTTGGAATTTGGCGGGGAAAATCTGGCTCCATTATATCTTTTTGCCCACTTGTGAAACTTTGTGGCCAAGAAGACTTTTGGTTTGTCTCTCTGAGCCACATCAACCTCTCAAAAGAAAAGCCAAGGAACTCAAAAAATCCTCTCTCTATCTGTGCCACAAGTTTGGGTCATTCACAATGTAACTGTAGCAACTGTAGAACAACTGCAGTGACAAAGCTTTTGTCAAAACCTGTATTTCTGATGTCCTGAGTTGCAATCAACTATCACAAAAGTATTTGGTAGTTCATTCAAAGACTATCTTGTGTCCTCCTCACTTCACTGCATTTTGGTCTTATTTCATATTTCTTTCATTTGGATTAAACTCAGTGTGTCAAGTCCCAGGTTGGGACCTGGCCCCAGGTAGACCCAAGGGCTTTTACAAATGGTGCGGGTCAGGCAGGACACACCTTGATAATCAGGCCTGGGGGCCAGACACGGCTAAGCTCACGTTTGGGGGAAAACAGGATTCTTTTTTTCATCTAGGTGGAGAACCTGTAAAAGAACTATATAAGAACTATAACAGCTGAATTGTAAGATAAAAACAACTGTGAGAGCATGTCTAGGTAAGAAAAAGATTTGAAATGTAAAGATAGGCATGGAGGGGGCATAGGGGGCATAGAACAACCTTTTAGGAGGAAAAAAAGAATAACAAGCCTTTTATTTTGAATCTGCACAAGCCAACTAAATCAATCTACTTGGATAAGACCTTGTTCCAGCTCTTGACACACACATGAGCCTTGAGATTGGTGGGAGTAAAAGATGCTTGGTAATGGCTCATCACTTTGAGCGCATTGGAGAAGCTGATCTCAGAGGGAGCACTTGTAGCAGGGACTGCAAGCATTGACTTTTCCATACAGGTCAAGATAGGCCAGTGACTTGGTTAACTTGCAAGTAGCAACACCAGAACGGCTACAAGATGTTGCGGATTCTGGGGACCCTAGAGAGCAATGGTGCAGGCTCCAAAATGAACCGCTGCACACCCAATTGCTATTTTTTCAAATGAATATCCTTGTAGCATGTCAACATGCACACATAACAGAATTTCTTTAGAATCTGTAACAACCCGTCAAAGAGGTGCCACCATAAGCATGTCTTCCCCTTATCACCTGGAAGATTGAAAGTCAGTGGACCCCTGCTGACAACATAGGATTTTGCAAATCCTTCAAACAAATCACAAATCACAAAGGGTGCTCAACAACAATCTCAGTCTAATTCCAACACAATGTGCATGTAAATGTGCTACACAACAATTTACATGGTGTATATATTGCGCTACGAGGTAGAATGGGAGGCAAGAGCAGAAAACAAATCAATTGCACTTTTAAAGAATCAATCACACTTTTGATGTATGTGCACTATCAAGAGGTGGTTTCAAGTGGTACTGTGAGAATCAGAGACCATGATGAATTAGTAAAGAAGGTGTAAAGATAACATTGGGTGGAAAATAGGGGGAGAATGTCAAAATTTAAAAGACCTTGTACCCCATAAATCCTGGAAAAAGACAAATCACAGTGAACAAGCAGTCAGCCAACAACCAGCTCCCATGTTAAGGAACATAGGCCCAAGCTTTTGTGTCCATTGTGTGGAACATAATGGTTGGGAGATTGAGCGGAAGGTGTTTGTAGTTGAATAAAATTA
>KZ123437.1:0-16901 GCA_002157025.1 Melampsora abietis-canadensis | reverse complement strand
TACTCAAAAATCTTATCAAAAACCGAAGAGATTCGTGAAACTTTAATCGATCCAAATTGGAAAGGATTAACCGAGGTAGTCATTTTCCCATTTCCCGAAACAAAAAAGCAAAACTGAAAACCGATCCATGATGCATTTGTTTTTCTTGTAGGATATTAAAAGAAGAGAAGAATTAAAATTAAAAGAAATTCAATTGAAACGTGAAAAAGAAATCGAAATCGAACGTCAAAGATTAGCAGAACTTCAAAAACGTCAACAAGAAGCAGAAGAAGAATCAGAAAAATCAAGATTACGATTAAATCAAAGTCAAAATCAAATACCTAGATATAATTCACGTGGTACGACTCGTGGTCGATCGAGTGGAACTGCTAGTAGAGCTGTCAGAGGAACTAGTAGGATTGGTAGAATCAAAAGATGATCATGAAGAATATAGAAAGGTGTCGTTTGTCATAAGATCAGGATCAGAATCGGTTTATGTTTTGATTATGTTTGAAAAGTTTCTCACTTTTTGCCGTGTTTGTAGTGGTATAGCATAGCCGCAAATCTTTTGAATGATTTCATGTATCAATTTATCCTTCATTTCATCATATATTCAAATCCCTATTTTGGAATCTTCTAAAGGTAGGCCAGTGGTTCGATCATCGATGCTATGATGAGACGTCTTGGAGCTTGCCTTCACACTGGGTGCGTATACTCATACGCTGCACCAAAATTAGACTTATAATTGAAAAACAGATTTTCCAAAACACTTGTATTGAATACCACCTTTCCTAATTCGACCAAAGCCCAATTCCACACATCAAAAGAGGCATAAAAACCAATTCACGATAAGACACTGCACCACAATTAAATATACAAGAAGTAAAAAGAGGAATCATGATATAAGATATGTAGGAAAACACTATATATACATGCATCGCATTGGCTTTCATGTTTTTTCTTTCTTTTGTACAAATCAAACTTATAACATATCCAGACACTACCAAAACTACAATATAATCAAACCTGATATATATATACATTCTTTTACACACGATTCTTTGGATATCGGCTGTTTTGTTGTTGAGGAAGAAAACGTTACCATTCTTGTTTCCAAGAATGCCCAGCTCCAGTAGAATTGGAAGAACTTAGGCTATAAGAATTTGAAGAGAAAGAACTTGAAGTTGCAGAAGGAATAGAAGGAGGTGATATACCAGTGGTAAGATCAAAGAGTTGATCTAAGCCCTCAGGGGGTTTGGTTGGATATTGAAGACCAGGACCAGAGCCAGAAGATTGAGAAACAGAAAGATGGTTTGATGACTGAAGGTTTTCGAAAGATTGATTATTGAATAATGGAAAACTAGATCCAATAGGTGCGGAAAAAGGAGGTGATCCAGATAAAAATGGATTTGAAGGAGCACCGAAAAATGAATGATGAGTAGGATTTGCAGAAGTCGGCCATAGTCCGACGTATGAATTCGAAGCAGGAGTGGACGAGGTATTATCAGCACGGGTCACCACTTGTGGAGTAAAGGTACGAGCTGAGATCGCAAGATTTTGAGTGGGAAGTAAATCTTCAAAAGCAGTTCCACCGTGTCCAGACAGAGGCTGATTTGAACGCCGATCTTTGCTTGATGAACTCATGTTAGACACAGTCGTTCCAGAATGGCCATTTGTCATCGATCCATCGTTATCGGAATACGCTACAGGATGACCAAAGCCACTCATGATAGAGTCATTAGATCTGCCCGTGTGAGGTGTTTCGAAGTTAACCCATTCTTCTCTGATACCTTGCGGTTTGTATGTTCTACTGTCTTCAACTTTTTCAATGCCTGAGCATCCATCTTGAGCTACTCCCCAATTTATAATACCACCATCAAGTCTTGCACCACCAATCTGTCCGAGAATACCTTCACCCCCTTTCACCCGATTGGCTGATGGCGGTCCAGCGATGAAAGTCGAAAGAAAGTCGTCAATCGAAATCGGTTTACATTCTCGAGGTTCATTTCCAAAAGTAGTCTGTCTTCCTACTTCTGGACCCCATGTTTGTCCCTCTTTACCGACAAATGGTTCAGATGGCCCCATTCTCTGATCTAATCTTCCTGTATCACCTCTCACCCTACAGTCGCAACCGGGATTGAGATTTGACTGAGCTTGATGATTACAGTGATGGATTGGTGCTTCGCTAGTACTTTGATCCGACGTGTAATGCTGTATATGCATTGAGCGTGTTCTTTGATCTCCAGATAACTGCATGTCTTCCCTACCACCTATTGAATTGAGGGGCCTTGAGCCATTTGTCTCCTTCGCCCAACTCGTCGGCGACACTGGTGACCTGGGTCGATCAGATTCTTTGGGAGATCCCAATATTTCATTTAGAGATGACTATAAATGATGAGAAGTGTAGGTCAGCTGCCATTCTGATTTTTCACATCAATCTGTGCAGATATGTGTCCTTCTGTTTCATTCTCAAGGATGGGTTGAGATTTTCTCCAATGATATGTAGTAAATGGCATAAGCAAGATTCTACGAAGTTGGAAAGTATGGACACATCTTCCCTTCGTGCGGAGCGCAGATATGACGTCTCCTAAACTAAGCTGAACGCATCTCAAGAACTCGGAAGGCAAGACCACGTCTTCTGCATAGAGAGATGACTTTTGGAATGGACGTGCAGAAGAGGGCAATCAAGAGAAAAGGATCGTAACCTACATGATCCTCAGGAGGGTTATTGTTGTTCGAGTAAAGTCTCAAAATATCGCCGGTTGAGCCCTTTGATGGAAAAGGAGACATACGTTCATTTAGATGAGAAAAATCTATGTATTGTAGTGAACCGGAACACGTTCGAGTGAAAACCTAGCTTTGGAGAATACTGACTTTATTTAAAGATGTTTGTTGGTACATCGACTGATGTCGAGAAGCCTTGATGTTCAAAGCGTTCATCAGCCAATTAGAATTCTCAATGAAGCATTTGGACGAAGAGGTAAAAGAAGGAAATGAAAGCACAAGATCAATTCTGAAAGTAACTCAACTGCTTCAGCCAACTCTTCTTCTTTCACTTTACTCAAAAGTGTCTCAATAGCTAATCTACCTATATGAGTCACTTGTGATAGAGATCCTTGAGATTTGATAAACTCGGTAAACCTTTCAAGTTCTTCATATAATCTTTTCCTTTCTAAACGATCACAACTTTCTACAAAATTTAAAATCCATCTCATCAACTTTTCTTTTCCCTTTTCCGACTTCGTCTTGGGTAAGGTATTCAAAAATATCAGCCTTACTAGCCATTAGTGCACATAGCGTAAGGCCTCCGACTATTGGATGAAATCTAGGATATCCACTATAGATCATGTTTTGTCAGATTCAAGAAACTAAAGAATATTCAAACAATCTAAATCAAAGCATTTACCTATGACCCAAAAGTCTAGTTGCTTTCGAAAGATGAAGTAATTCAAGTCTTAATAGTTTGATGGCCCTTTCAATACATATCTGTCGATGGTGGGGCTGCGTTCAAGGTCAAAAATCAAGTTGAAAATCAGAAAATTGGCTACACAGAAAGACAAAAGATAGATTTTACGTCAAGCATGAACGAGTAATATACTGACAGCTGATTTTTTAACCCATTCAGGCGCTTCACTTGATGGTACAGCTAGTTTACTATGAAATCTGACTCTCACGGCGCACAATTGAACATTTGTAATGATCTGTTGACTAAAAGCAGCTTGCGCTTGAGGATTTCCTACATGGTTGAACGCAGATTGTCCCTGTGAATTTTCTACGGATTGGAACGGCAGCGATGTTTGAAAACACGAAACGAGAGACATGAGCTTATCCTTCCAACATCCAAATCTTTACGAGAGACAAACACAAAGCACTAACCTGTAAGGCCTTCGACATCAATCACGCACCAGCCCGGTAAGTCTAGATCAAGTCTATCTAACTCAGCTTCAAAATCATAAGCTTGATCTTCACAAATCCAACCTGATCCGATCCACATAGTAGCAAGTTTTCTTAATTGACGCATCAAAAGTGATCTAAAACCTAATGCATCAATTGCTCCAGGTATCTCATCTCGACCTTCGAGTGCACGTGGAATGTGGACATCATGTCCATCTAGTGAAATCGGTGAATATGTTTTTCCGCAAATTGCTTTGAAGAGCCAGTCTGTATTGATCAAATTATCTGAAAGAGAAAGAAGATTGAATGCTTTGTCATCAAGATATCCCTCATATATTCTCATGAGACAAAAAGTCTGATGTCTTACAAAACACCCGACGATGGTCTTCAGCTACTCTTGGTGAAATTCCTGGATATACTCTTGCCGGATCTCGGTGCTACGTATCAAAGATAGATTTTCAATGACCACGATGATAATTGAGGATCAATCAGTAATTTAGAAATTCCAAAAGAGTATACAAACAAAAAACAAACTAATTGTAATTCATCACATGCACGATAGAGCGCATCTGAGTTCAAGTGTATAGCCGGATGTATCTCTTCATCTTTTCCGTAAAGTACGTATCTATCATGACAAAAGTTTTGTTTATGAATTTTTCGAGCTCAAAGAAAAACACGTCAAGACGATATGAACTTACATCCAAACCACCAAGCAAGCACATCTTAGAGCTGTCAAATCCACAGGCCTTTCCAGATTTCTAAATCGGATGGCTAAGCCCTGTAATGCTCCATCGAGCCAAGCTTTACGAAGCGCTTGATGTTCATTGGACTCGAAACGCTTGTCCGAATTCGAACCCAAGTAAAAGATAGCCAACGTTCCACTCAACCAACCCATCTCCATCAATTCAGAGACAGGCATGGGGGATTCTTCATCGTTACTAGTACGCTTGGAATTTGAAGAATGTACGGAATCATACATGTATAAATCGTAGAACAATCTGAGTTCGAATCTAGCTTGTTCTCCATCGACGAGATGATGAACCAAGTTTACGAAACCCAGATAACTCTCAAGAAGTGTTAATGCGTAATCAAGACTTCGTGGAAAGAGACCAAGAAGATCCTCTGGGTTTTTGACGGTGATTTCTTCAGCAGTAGGTAAAATAGTCGTAGGTGGACGATGGACCTTTGGAGAAGAACGGGTAGCGAATTCCGTGCTGTTTTCTGAATTGACTGAAGGTGGGATCTGGTGATTACCACGTACGAATGAGACATCGCCCACCTGGCGTGATATATTGGTGGGAGTGATACATCCACTTGGGCTACTCAGATGACCCAACCAACCAGATTCTACCATACAAGCCGTGATTTCCATCTGACGGGCCAAGCTTAGGTTGGAATGAGATGCCAAGACATGAAGTACATCTTGTCTCAATTCGCGCAAGTCTTGTGCAGCCAGAGCCTTTCGGTTCTCAAAATCCCGATAATCGCCAGTTTCGTTAGACGAATGCGGAGTGATCGGCAAAGGTAGAGGAGGTGGTGAGGGTGGAGATGTTGATGCTTTGGGATGTGACTTGGTAGCTTTGTCAATGACTAGTTGAGTCAATCCATCGGCTAATGTATCTGGAGTGGGTGAATCTGAAGTTTTTGATGAATCCGAAGTTTGAGTGTGATTTGATTGGCTTTGGCCACCACCTTCAATATTCAGTCTAAGAAGGTCTGGATTTCGTCCAGAGATTGACTTGGATCGAAGTAACTGTTTTTGAGCTTCAATGATTGCCTGTTGGTCGGCGATGAGCTTTTGAGCTTCTGAAAAGCGGCCACGAAGCAACTTCAATTCGCTATTCCTGTTTGATACTCCGACCGTACCGGATTGCCGACTTTGTCATTCAAACATACGGAACATTGATCATTTGTATAGGTATGGATAGGTTTTTGTGATAAGAGATTACGATCAAACGTCTCATGAGTATTCTGGACGAAAAGCCCTTCATGCTAGAAACGAAGAAAAAGAAAGTAGGAAACACTAACGATCGGTTGCCGGCAGGTTTCCGTTCTCTTGGGATCGCCAATTTATCGTAAGCGCACGAATCGATTGTGTTATGGAGCATACATGTGCTACATGGCAACTCAAAATCACACTGTGAAGGATGATGTTCATGATTGTTTGGGTAATCGAGAGAACGTGTGGATATCATGATAGGATGTGCAATGAAGGTTGTGTATAGAATCAAAGCGTTAAGTCAGAAGTCCGCTTGAAAGTTGTTTCAAAAGAGAATATTTGAAACTAATACTAGCAAAAAGGGGGAATCAGAAATCGATGAGAGCGAAAGGATGAACAACCTTTGATTTTCGGCGCTTACACGCTCGACAAGCGGGGGGGCGTTGTGGTGGTCTAGGTAATTTTCCACTAGTCGTATTGTTATTACCTGTAGGCATTATATCAGTGGATTGATTTAAAGACTGAAGTGTATGAAGAGTTTGAGGGTTAGATTGAGCTGGGGATGAAAGTGTGGAAGATGAGTTTGCTAATGAGATGTGCATTAGATGCTTGTTATTATTATTGGTGGTGGAAGAGGAGGTAGAAGAGATGAGGGCGGTCGGCGTCAGATTGGTGGTAGTAGCTGTTAGTGACGTTGTTGCAGATGATAAAGAAGATGAAGGTAAAATTAGATTTGAGTAATTATTCCTATTGAGATCGAAATCCTTTGTTTGAACTTTGAACATTTTTACGCTTGTTAGATTGAATTCTGAGATATACAAATAGTCGACTTTTATTTAAGATTATATAAATTATTTAGCGTCTCTTTGATGATCAATGAAGGTTTGCGTCATTGATGGTTGTTTGAGGTGTTCTCCACTTCTCGAATCCAAGGCAATCGAAGTTGTAGAGTAAGTCAGTAAAAGGCGGATGAGCGGAGAGTAAGGTTGTACCGGATTTTTAGCGGTATATGGTCTGATTGTTTGCAGTTGAAAGGCAACAGTGATTGGTAGGGTTTGGGAATGGATAATAAAAAAAGTTTCAAGTCGAAAGAAAGGGAAGTTGAAATTGGGGTATATGGAGTGCGGGATGTAGGTAGTTATGTAAAAGGGAAAGTAATGTGAAAAAATAATCAGGTGTGAGGTTATCTGAGAAGCCGTTGGATGATCGATCGATCAAAATGACGATGATTTTACCGCGATGTGATAGGTTGAGATGAGTGGATGTGTCTGCCTTTATTAGATAGCACAAGGATAGTGCAAAACTATAAGACAGTCATCAACAGGTAAAAGTTGATCAGTTATAAATGTGAGTGTGCTCAGACAACGAACTGGAAGTTTGCTCACCAGACTTCATCTCATCAGAATGATACCTCTCTCACTTTATCTAATAGAGCTACAGTTCCTTTCTTAAACTGTCATGAATGACTCAAGATGATTCGACGAACGCTTTCATGTACGGTACATAGTACGATAGAGATCAGATCTGCACTTGAAGGTAAAAGAAGTCTTTCGAAGGTTTGACACAAATCTCAAGTTCAACCTCAACTGACTCCCTCTAACTTTCACTTCTCGTTGCAAGCTCTTTTCAGCTTACATAGCCACAGCAAAGACTTGTACTCATCCTGTTAGCTGATCGACGATGGGACTTCAACAATCGGAGGAATTTTGATAGGATTGTTTTACCTAGAGTACTAAAAAATCTCAAACAGCCGATGGAGTGAATTACTTCCTTGATCCCGATGATAGTAAGTGTCGAGTAATCTGGGTGGTGAAAATGTATTGTGACTTGTGTAGATTCATCTCACTCCAGGGACTGTCCCAAGGAGGTGTTCAAAAGATGCACCTCCACAGAAAGGTAAGGTGAATTTGAGATTATATAGAAAAGTGGCGGGTTTTTTATTCTTCTTTTGTAAAGTAAAATAAATGATCGGATGATCCAGTGCAGCATCCTGTCATGAAGACGTCTACCACTCATGCTGTGACTACCGATGGATTTCATTTATCAAGCTTTTCATCACCCTAGGCGCGATGTTCTACCAGCTCCACGACTTTGGGCGTAATATAAGCAGCCTTGTCAATATTACTAATTAAAGGGTCCAACTCCGTTACCGGCAATCGCGACCAAACATGTGTTAACGTCCTCCAGTGGCTGCATTTCATCAAAGGGCGGGGCAGATCGAGTGATTCTGTCGGTCAATTGATGAATGATTTGGCTCGAAAGAAAAAAAATAGTCACATGGTTTTGATCGTGACTTGTGATGAATAGGATTTGATGGAGACAAACTTTTTTCAAGAGTCATTTCAAAACACTAGTGTACTCAATTCTTGATCGGTCAAGCTTTTTCGCTCATTCGTGGATTCTTTAGATATGTAAGACTTTGGGTTTGGACTTGAAGGACAAGCTCTGGTAGTTCCAGAAGTTGGCGCGTATTACGTACGAGGGCGGAGAGGGTCGACTTGTTTGGAATTTGATCGTATCTAAACACGTGTCCGAGGTTGTCTATGTACGCGTACGACATGGAGTTATCTGGAAGTCTTGATCGCGCATTTCCGACATCACCGTATCACGTACACGGCGGCATAAGGCAAAGAGTCAATGAAAAAATGAGGGTAGTCAACTTATCGATGGGAAGATAGGTCTGCAACGCGTTGCAATGTAAGCTTGAAAGCATCGGCTCAGGTGCATAAGGAACAAACTTCAAGATTGGGAAAAAATATCATCCTGGTGATATCAGATGAGGCTGCTAGGTGAAGTACGACGTAAACTTACGGCGATACTTGATACGGACTGAGAGAAAGCTTCTCGTCAGGAACGTTGTGCTAAACGGCCACCAAAAAGTGATGTGAACTCAAACATGCCAAACTTGCTCGGTGGTGATGATGATAAAGGACAGTCAAGAGAGCAAGTAAACAGCAACTCAATAAAATACTGTCTTGTACATACACCCTTATACGTCATCAGCTCACAGCAAATCAGCCATGAATCACCAGAGCACTTTTGATGGAATTGTTCATCACCTTGAGGTGGAACAGCGTATTTGTAGTGCCATGAAGGGAATCCAGATTGGTACAGAATTGAACTGGCCTTTGGGTGAAGGCTTGAGGGCGGAAAGACAAATCAAACGATTGTTTTGAAATAATCCGTTAGACCTCTTCCCCATCTGATGGTGATCACTCTATTTCCTTGTGAGTTTAGAAATCGAGAGTTTGAGAACAAAACGTCAAGACAGCGGGAGCGTCGAGATTGGCGAGAGAGGGAGTTGACTCTTTGATGAGCTGTTGTGATTGAAGTTCAAAAAGGACTTACACATTCTAACAATCTCGCTAAAAGTTCAAATGACGTCATCCTTTGAAGTGACCATACTATATACGTCATCACCACTCGAGTCCTCATGATAATAAGCCAATTTCAATGTCATATTTCTCTTGACCATTGTTTTCCTCCTGACCATTATACTCCTCTTGACCATCCTCGATTGACAATAAATCCAAAATCGTATTCCCTTTAGCATAATATCATCATGTCTTCACAGAAGAAAACAGCTTTTCCAACTGAAGCTATCAAAGCTCAAAAACAATCTGGTACTGGTCTTGATTCGAAACTTGAACCACCACCAAATTATACTCAACTTGAACATTTTGATACTCATACTGGTGAACCTAGCTTACATGAATACAAAGGATCTGGTACGGATTTCTTTTCCCCATCGATCCTCAATCAACACAAAAAGACATCAGGATTTGATATGTCTTATCTTGTTTCGATTTGTTGCTACTTTAGGCAAGCTTTTGAATAAAAAGGTCTTGATCACAGGTGCTGATTCAGGTATCGGTAGATCTGCTGCAATCTTAATGGCTCGTGAAGGAGCAGAAGTCTCCATAGTTTATTTACCTCAAGAAGATTCTGATGCTCAAGAAGTTAAAGCACGAATCGAAAAAGAATCAGGAAAAAAAGATGCTTGTCTTTTAATACCACTTGATCTTATGAAAAGAGAGAATTGTTTCAGTGCAGTGGAAGGTAAACAAGAATGACTCTTTTTTCTTGAGAATATTGAGAGGGTCGTTTGTTCACTTTCTGGTTGGTTTATTTGTTTTTAGAACATGTTAAAAAGTTTGGTAGAATAGATGTCCTGGTTAATAATTCTGGACGTCAGGATCTTTGTGACAAATTAGACGATATAGACTTGGGTAAGTAAACCCATAGTTTTTTTGTCTAATTGATAATGATCTCTTACACAATTTTATTTGATTATTCTTGGCTATAAAGATCAAGTCGAGCGTACTTTTCGATTAAATATTTTTGCAATGGTCAGTTACAAACCTCATCTTGGCCGACACATTCTGAACTCAAAGCAAGTGTCCGGTTGATCTGAAAACTTCGTCCAACGAAACAGTTTGCGATCACTAAAGCAGCCTTACCCCATATGCGACGAGGTGGCAGTATTATTAACTCGACTAGTGTAGCAGCATATAACGTAGGCTTATATTTTTCTCTCACTAAACATCAAAGCATATAGTTCTTGACCTTCCTCTTAACTTCATAGGGTAACCCAACATTGGTAGATTATTCAGCGACAAAAGCAGCTATTGCGACTTTCACCAAATCACTTGGTCTTCAACTGGCTCCTCGAGGAATCCGAGTGAATGCAGTTGCACCTGGTATAATTTATACTGCACTCCAAGCAGCTACTGGTGGACAAGATCCCGACACAGTTAAAGCAATTGGTGTGGATGATGCACCGCTTGGTAGACCAGGTCAACCTTCTGAATTAGGTCCTATGTATGTCTTTTTGGCTTCTGCTGAAAGTTCTTATTGTACTGCTGCTGTATTTCATGTTACGGGTGGAGTTGAGGTTGCTAGCTAGGAAGAAAACGTATTGGGTTGGTAAGATTGTTTCTCTATGGAGGTCCAATATGAGCCAGAAGTATTTCTTACTTTTTACAATCTTGTGATCAAAAATGCAGAAAGCACCCGTGATACTTTGAATCCCTCGAAATCGATTGTGTCTTGTTGATTTCCTCACTATTATTAGGCTCTTGTTTTTGAAGATATTTGAAACCATCATAGGTTTTAAGTTTTTGACTTACGGTCAGGTTTGTTTGTAGTCCTCGAATCACGATAGTTGAATCCGAAGCCTAGGTCAGCTACCATCAGTAGCAAAATGGCTCAGCGGGATGTGCTTTTCTATCTTGATCTTGATTTGGAAGATCAATGGTCAAGTTTGAATTCTTCTTAGGTCATAGAGATCTGTTTCCAATCTCTGCTGATCTTGGCGGCGATTGCATTGGAGCTTTCAGTCTGAGTGATCCCACGAGATATTGAGCGACAAATTACGAGTTGAGAGTAGGCGTCATAGGATTTGGTTTTTGCAATCAACAATAACATCTCTCCAAAACACGCAATAAAGAGGCAAACAAGTTTATATGTGACTCGTGTCTGGGTTTTTGGTGAGCTAAGCCTAATAAACAGATAGCTGGGACATTCTAAAATCAGTAGTTTTTTTCGAAACAAATATTATACATTTGTTGATGTTTACAAGACCGGATCGAAAGATTGCAGATGAATGAGATACAAAAGGATAATTGCTTGAGATGAAAACGGTTTTTGATAGATGGTAACGTGTCATTTTTTGTTCAACGACAGAACATCTTTCTTCTATCACTACCACCACGATCTCTTTCAGATAAATGAGCACGATAAGCTTCTCTAAGATCAAATGGAGTAATCGGACCCGATCCACCACGTCTTTTTTGTACTTCTAAAGCTATTATTATGAGAAAAAGGACAAGGCATTCAATCAGAGTCTCATTATGAATGAAGTGTGGATGTAGGCAACGAGGAGAATTTTTGTTTTTACCTTTTTCTACCATTTCTCCTACAAAAACTTTTGCAAACCCTCGGACTACTATGGTGATTCTTTCTGAAACTGATTGTTGTAAAACACTATTTGCCAACTGAATTTCATAAAAGGATTAGTTTTCTGTAAGGGATTATGTGAGGGGAAAGGGAAGGTTTGAAGATTTACTTTTCTAACGCTTCCTTTTGTTAATCCTGAGTTTCTATACTCTGTATATCTATCCATTTGTTGTGGATCGAAATGATCAAGTAAAACTCTATAAAGGATAACGAACGAAGACAATATTAGCATGTTTGATTTCTCAGAAATAGAAAGGATGAATATTTTATGAGCAAGGAGGAAGTACCTTAGTTTATCTTTATGAGCTAAATCTTCTCGTTTTCTTATCGTATAATCATCATCATGATCTTTCCCAAGTAAATCGTCATCATCACCTTCACCGTCTTCCTCATCATCATCTTGTTGTTGATGTTGCTGTTGTTGGTTCTGATTAAGATAAAGGTTTAATGCTTGGGTTTGAGTATCATCTTTGACTTGGCTACTCTTTCTCCTTTTATTGGCTTTACTTCTTCGACGACCGATGTTAGAATTAGAAGCTTTTGGTGAATAATTTGATGACGCTAATGGTGTACTTGGTGAGAATGGTGGTGAAAAGGCTGGTGAGGGTTGGTCTAGTGGTGATGGTCTTTTATTTGACATCTTATTTTCTTTTCTTCCTCTTGATGATCGATGATGGTGAATCAAGATCTTGACACGAACTTTCATCAACAAACCGAACACAAACCGTTTACATGTCGCATTCATGTAGTGGTCCGTAGAGTCCGGGACGCGCATACAAGCAGATCTCGGGTCGGGCCCTTCTCGGGGTATTGTTTCAAATGCTTGGTGAGCAAAATGAAAAGGCGACTGCCAAAGAGAAAAGATAGGAAACGATTCCAACTCAGCTGATTTCCATCTTCGAATGAGGCTCCTGGATCCACGAGATAATCCTGGAGACATATGAGGGTTTCAGTATATTTTGATTTGAATATTGATACTTCCTTGAATTGTGATTTATCCACCTGATATAGGCTCCGCACTCGCAGGCTGCCAGTGCACCTGTGGAAATGATCAATCCATGTGGAGGGAGCGACATTTTCTCTTCGAAGTTGGAACGAAGGTCAAACTACAATGAAACGTAAGTCGGATTTGATTCTCCGAGGATCTTAGATCTGAACCTTTGATGCCTAGTTCGTTTCCTAGGCCATTGTAATGATCGTGTCATTTGTTATGCGCTTAGATTAGTCAGGTCGCATTTTGAGTTATTATTTGGAAATGATGTCATAGGGTTATATAATCTTTTATTTCTCTATCATATATATAGTACGTAGTGTTATGTTTGTTGTTTCATTCTCTTTCTCTTATCGAAACAATTCGTTATTATAGTCGCCATTTGTTTTAAAAAATAGACTTTTTGTTAGAGCTGTTCTAAAACATAAAAGCTCAGGAATACTTTTCATGAGATTCCGGATCCTGATAACTTCGTAGTTATAAGGGATTCTTAAACACAAGCTTGGTCACTACAGCCATCGTCCCTGTAGCCTCTACCGGCCGCCCTGCCATCCATAATGGACTGCCAAAGACTGCCGTATGCTTGGGGTACACTTTCATCCTTCACTTTGAACAGTAGATGATACAGAGACTGAGAAAGTAACACAAAGAGGAACTGTGGCATGGATTCAATTCATCCAATTGTTTGTGGGATCACCCTAAAAGGCTCAATGGTCTGCAGTTATTTGTGTTCCCCATCAATCTTGTAGCTCATCTTCAGCCCATTCTTTGTGAAAATAAATATATTTGTAAATTGATTGCTCTTGTTCTTGAACAGGTTCTCGGACAAAATCACTCAAACTTTTTTTCAAGTAGAAGTGTATCATAACTCTTAGTCATAGCTGTAGACATCTTACTCATTTACGTGCTTCTAATACATAACTGGATGAAGGCTTCAGTGCAGACGCAAGATAAGATGAATTTTCTCAAAATTTTAATCACTCTTGCTATGTAATTTAGCTCCTTGGAAGTTCTGATTGCCAAACCATTAATGGGGGGCGGGACTGAGTCTGGATGCACTGCTTACAAGATCGTAAGGTAAGGCTTCTCATTTCTACTCTCCATTGTCTTTTTGCGACTGCTTTGTACCAGCTTCTTGGTTTCTTTCTTAGAAACCCTTTTACTTACAATCACTTTCACTTTCACTTTCACTTCACTTTGTCCTCAAAGTGCAAGAGGTACGGGTGAGAGTCAAACCCGGCCCACAGGAAATTGTGGTTTTGTCAACGGAGTCCTGGCTGCGGTACCTGGTGGTGATAACTATGAGTTCATGTATCCGGCAACCCCAAACTACGCCAGAGGACCAATGCAAGGAGCCACCAATGCAAACCAATACTTGACGGCACAACAAAGCAAATGTCCAGGACAAGTTTATGTTATGATTGGATACTGTGAAGGTATACGCTGACTATAATTCGCTTATGACACGTTATTGTATCTCTTGATTTCTAATCCCTCCCCTTTCCCCCCGATTTCCGGTAATAGGCCATGGTAGTAACTCAAACAGTGAGAAACCTATCAGTTCCTTCTGATCTGATTGTTGCGAATGTATTATACGGAAATCCATATTTCACATCTGGCGCGCTTCAAAACTTGTGTTCAGCCGTTAGTACTTCACACGATCTCCGAACACCTTTGTACTTTTTTCCATTGTGTGAACCTTTGCATCTGACTACTTGAATCTTATCGACAGAAAAGCGGATCGGGCATTGCTTCTGCCACTTGGATCCAAATGCCAGCGCAGCTTTCCTCCATCACCTTTGATATGTGCTTAACAGCCAACACAATATGTCAAACCACTGGTTCAATTAGGCCTCACTTAGCGTGCCCAGGGTCGAGCAGCGAGAAAGAAGCTACAGATTTCGCACTCGGTAAACTCAAGAGTGCGCGCAAGTAAGGTGTGTGGAGTACTTTGTCTGTCTGACTTTTGAGAACTTTTCCTGATGCTGAATCTTTCTCCTTGTCAATCTCAACTTTCTAGTGATACAATCTCATCAATTCGGAAAGACAGCAAAACTCTCCTCTACAAAGAATCACAATGAGTTGATCTCATTGAATTTAGTTGCATGAGTGATGGTCACACACAGAGCATGTGACATCCGAAGTAATATTTGCAAGTTCTACCGCCCGTTTTCCCTACCATTCCTCGCCCTTTACTCTTTTCTGTTGTAGACGATACCTCTTGCTTTACCTGCTTTGTAGCTCTCTAAGAATTGAGTAGCTCATCATATTATTGTTAATCAACCTTGAACAATCTGGTAGTGCTTGTCAATTTCCTCTGTAGTCAAAATGAAATGTATTTCTCCCTTTGAGTACCTCAGTTTGTCTTTACGAGCTTAACCCTGTGGTGTTCTTATTGTGTGATCATTATCATTATCTTTCTCAAGTAAATACTTATAATCACCTTCTCCTTCTTCATTGTCATCATCCTTTTTGGTTGTCTTTGATCAAAGTTCAGTGTGTGATTTTGACGATCCATCTTTAATAAGGTCTTGAAAAAAGAATTCACTCTATTTTACTGTAATCAGAGGGCCAAACAGATGGAAAAGAGTTACATGTTGTTTTTATTGTGTGTGTAGCTCGGCACCGAGACCCTAAGATAGCCTCTGGGGCGGCTCCGTCACGGGGTCTAAAGACTTTGAAACCAATCAAACCTGCTACCCAATCTTATTCAACTTTGTCCTGGCCAAAATTGAAATAGAAAAAACTGACTTCCTAGATATAATTAGCCAACAAAATCATATACCTCGCAAAGCACTCCACTCAGCTCAATGGCTCAAAAATCCTGAAGACGCAAAGAAGAAACATGGTACTATGATTCTCAATTTAGTAGTCCATCTTTGCACGTGGGACTTGTTCAGTTCTCATTTGTCAATATATTTATTTCTCTTTTTCTTGTGGAAATATATTCCTTCCTTTCTTAATCAAACAATCATTTATTTAGGTCTTCACCTTACTTAGGTTCTGACCTGGTGTGGGGGGGCCGTAGGCCAAGGACTGCTTGGCTGAGAAAGGGTTTTTGTGGGTGGGGGCGGGTGGGTGGCCCAAGAAAACTTTGATTGAATTCCTTTCTCTGTCCCGAGTTGTTGAGTTTCTTTGTCCGCATTCCGCTATTTCACCTATGTTGCGGTGTTTCCTATTTATCAAAATTTCTTCATCTTCTTACTTTGAATTTGTGTTATTACTTGTTCCGTCTTCCTTGGGAGGGTGGGAGGGACAGTTTTTAAAAATGAAATAATGTTTTTATTTCCTTTTGACACTTGCAATGTAAATCTAATGATTTCTGATTTGAATCTGAGGGTGTATGAGTGGTCTGAGGCATTGACTGTGTAAATGCAAATTTTCACAGTTTGCCTCGCCCCTCTCTTGTGGTGCCGGGTATTGTCCAGGCCCCGTTCTCTCGGACTAGTACACCGCGTCCCTTGTCTCGATGGAACTCACAGGTAAAGTTGTGCCTTTGGCCACCTGTGTCAAACAAATCATTAGCTCAGAAAATTGAAAAAGGTGGTCTCTACACAGATTGTAATAGATTCAAAAGCAAACATTACTTACAAGTCCCTACCATGTGCTTTAATTGTCTAGATCTCTATCAGTCATAGCTCATGCAATAACAACACCAACTGCACCAATTGTGGTGACCCACACAAAACCAAAGAATGTGCTAACAACAATACTGCACAAGTTTGTGCAAAATGCGTAAACCATGACAGCCAGAAAACAAGATCAAAAAGGTACTTACCTCAATAAAATTACCCACCAAAAAGCCTTATTTGCCCACTCAGGAAGACACAATTAGGGCTGTGACCCAGTCCTGGCCCCGCCCGGCCCACTCTGCCCAAGCAGTTCTCGGAGGGTAATGGTACGTGCCCTGACCCTTCAGAACCTACTGATGGGAGCTTCAAAGGCCCTGCGGGGACATCGGACGGACCAGGTCGCCGGAGTGCCCGCGGGTTTTTTTTAACATACAGCTAGAAATGCTGTACCCATTTCTTGAGTTGGCTCAATTGTGAGACTTAAGCCTCTCCCAAGAGCTAGTCCAGCAACAAGCATACAACTAGAACTCTCTTTTGTATGCCTTTTGCACCCAAACTCAAGCTGCAC
>KZ123433.1:1436-12444 GCA_002157025.1 Melampsora abietis-canadensis | reverse complement strand
TTTTTTTTGGCTAAATCCAAGTTTCTTACTCAAAATGATAATTGGATACTACATGACCAATACTGAGGCTATGCAAAAGAAAATCTATACATGGATGGATATGAGGCTGAGGATTCCAAAACTGTTCTCAAATGTTCAAAATGTTGAGTTTTGAGCGAGAACATTGGATTCGGGCATTTGCGGTATCCGTCTAAAATTTCAAAGGCTTTGGCACTAGCCACTATAGATCAAAATCAAAAGATGTGAGGTATGCTGAGATCTCATATACACTTCAGACAGAACTCAAGGAAATCCATCTCTCAGGTAACCATGGACCAAAAGGAATACAAAGTCTAAGTAAGGACCATTCTGAAAGTTTAGGAATCCCACTCCTCCCTAAACCTCTTTCAACCCTGAGGAGGACAAGAAGATTGATTCAAAGAAACCAAAAAACATTACTCATATTTCCTCAATCTGAATCTTCTCGGAATTTCACTCACCAACTGTCCATAGCAGGTCTTCCGACAAAGGATAATAAACCCCAAAGCCAAATTTTTCCAATTAAACCACCTACTTGATGACCAGTTAGTTTTTTAAAGACGATTTCTAACACCATTACTATACCAGAACCTAGAAAGACCCAAGTGGTTGAAAAAGTAGGATCTATTCTTGAGGATGTTACGACTACTATAAAACGTACGTTGAAAGTCATAAGATGATTGAAAGTTATTGAGTATCAATAAAAATAAAAGGGTGCCATGTAGAGAAGGAATTGAGCTACCAAATTCATGAAAAAGACCGCTGAAAAGCATCGCTCCGAGCGTACTTGCTAACCTAGCTGCCTCTTTTCCAAGGGGTTTGAATATCCAGGATGACTAAATAAAGATGTACAAATGAGAAATAATGTGAGCATCAATGCTATAAATCAAAGAAATCTTTAGCAATATATTCACCGGATCAGCTCCACAGAAGATAATATGGCGTCGAAAGATAGTATGCCATCCTGAATGAGACCATTCAGAGGATCAAAGATAATCAGCTACGGATTCTGATGTGCAACAATTTTCCCATTATATATGTAGGATTGAAACTCAGACTTTTCGACCAGAATTCGATCATACTACTTGATTTCCAAGGTTCATTGAACAAAGGAGGATAGAGAGTACTATCCCATTCCCCTGGTGCTAGATCAGAAGGAAGTACTTTTGGTCCTATGTAATATACTAGTACTTCTATCAAGTTGAACACATAACCTAAAAGCTCTATGAGTAGCATAGCAGATGACTAAACGATGGGAAGCCGAAAAAGCAATCAAACTTTAGAATATGTCACACGATTCAAAATTCTTAGAGTAGTAATATAAAGTAAATTGTACTCACTGCAAATGGACCAACAATTAAATAAGGAGAAATGGATTTTAAGATTAAAGAATCTGGTAAGTTTAAATTATCTTTTAAAAATCCATAAGCTCCTAATGGATGTTGAGCAAAAGCAATTGAAATTATCCAAAAGATTGTAAAAAGAGCTTGATTGAAGATTGATTTCTTGAGAGTCATGATAACAAAATCTTTCATTGATATTTGGTCTCCTTTTGGTACTACTGAAGTTGGAGGCGACCATGATGTTTGTAATCCACGAGGGCTTTTGGAGAAGAAGAGAATTGATGATTGATGTTGATAAGTTATTGATTGGTGATGTATGAGTTGATTCATGAAAGGAGCTTACGAAAAAATCAGCCCGATGAGGAATTTGATCCTTTCGCTCAAAGATGGAATTGTCTTTTTGCCGTCTGAGCCTTCCTTTACCTCGTTTGGTTTCTGATCAATCAATCCTTCAGGTTCTTCTACAATTCCACAAACTTGTTTACCTACAAAAAAGAGATTTTAAATTAGTACTCACGATAATAACTTTCCAACTTATTAAAACATCACTTACCCTGGTCTTCATCCTTTGGAGTACTTTTAGGAGAATTAAATACTGGATCATTCGACAAGCCAAATTCAATGGAAAGACAAATAGCATGAAACGTAGCAAAAGAAACAATTGGAAAATTCGCATGAAAGAACTCTTCCACCGGTTCAAATTGTCTAATCGATATACTGGTTAATGCAAGCCAAATCGTAATAGGCATGATTCCTAATCGAATTAATTTGGCTATTGAACTTTTTTCATAATATGGATGTAAGAAAAAACCTTGAATTAAAAGACATAAGAAGAATTGGTAACCAGTCAAAGTTCTCCAAATCTTGGAGGTAGAATCCATTTGTTTGTTGGTGACTTGATTGGATTGAAATTCTCTGAATTTCTATTCAGTTTTTTCGAAAGAATATAACGGGATCAACCTTATGCAATCAACTTGATCTTATGAGAATTCAGTTTTTAAAAAGTCACTCGTTCATGAACGGAAATATTCAACGAAGCAGGGGTATTTGTAAGCTCTTCTCAATGGTTGAAAGTCTTCAGGTACGACGCGAGTTGACTTGGGTATGACCTCCTTTCGAATACGTACAAGTGTTATGAAGATTGGCTCAATTTTCGAGCTTATTATTTGGATACATTCCATCATTACTGGCTACTGGTTTTCATTCGATCTCATTCTGAATTTTTCGATTGATATATTCACGCCATGGCTAATACTTTGAGGGAACTGAAGTAAATCTAGTGACCCCTTGTTTCCTGTTATCAACACGTGAAAAACAGAACATATGGTCTTTACTTTTATCGAGTGTCCTTGGGAATAGAATAATCTCGTGTAGATATGAGAGCAACGTCAGGTAGAATGTTAGCTACAAATTGAGCGCGGGCTGCGATGTTCGAGAAAGAAAGAAAATAAATAAACTTGAAGGTTTCTTCCTACAATTCAGCGTGAAATGAGGCGTGAAATGGTATGTGAAACTCAACCCAGTAAAATTCATTTTCGTCGCATGATCACGAGTCAATATCTCGTATTCTTCAGTCATGGTTTTATACATTTCAGAAAGATGCTTTGCAAAAGGAGTAATGAATTGATGTTCTAATTTCACGGCTGTTGGGAATGTATGTAGTTCTCAAATCCCCCTTTTGAGAAATAGGTTATCAGTACCGCGAGATTGAAAACAGCAAATCTCCTATAAGCTTGCGCCTTACCTGATTTGACGGCTTTTCACGCGGAAAACGAGTTTGCTGAAGGCGACTTAGATATGTGGGGCTTATAAAACAAGAGATCAATTCAAAAAAACGATACACTAGATAACAACCTAATTGTAAACATCGAGCCAGTCAATCAAGCGAACCCTTCAATCAAAATAACAAGAGAAGCAAAAAAAACGGAGGGTTCAAAAGATAACAAAGTAAAAACCAAAGAACCATTTTACAGAACCCCACCAGTCCATCAAGACGAAGAAAACCTCGTAATACAACACAAGAAAAATCAACGGAAAAAACAAAAAGTTTTAAGATCTCTCTTAGGCTTAAACTTTTACTAATAATTTTTCCATCATTTCAGTTAAATCTTCATCTTCAACGACTTTCTTGGTTACTCGTTTTCTAACTCTCGGTACGGGTATTAAATTTCCACCACATTCACACATTTGTTTATCAGGTTTGATCGAATTTGAATGTCTTCCATACCTACATGTGTTCATCAAAAAATTCAAGTTGGTCAAAAACCTGAAATCCCATTAGATAGGAATATGATAGAAAAAACTCACGTCTTTGAACAATCAGGAGCTGAACAATTCCATTTGAATTTATAATCAATTTCATAGGTGTGTTTTGTGGTGACTTCTATTTGTGGTATCACCTTATGTATCTTCCGAGCCCAAGCCTTGAAGTACTTCCCATGTTTTTCATCCTAATATTCGAAAAGGAAACACAAAAGACATCATTCTTAACCACAAGAAAGCTAGGTGATATAAATTGAAGAAAAAAAACAAACCTTTTGTCTATCAATAATCCAAGTTGCAACGTGACATAATTCATGTGCCAAAGTATTCATTAACCTGATTTCCGAATCCACAACCTTTGTACCTAGTTCAATCACCACTTTTTCTCTCAAGACCACACCTGTTTGGTTATCTCTAAATACACTCCATTTAGCTTTACCTGCAGTAGTGTTTAATCGATTGCTCCAAATTAAATCTAGTTCAGTTGGTAGTTTGTTGCCAAATACTTCTTGATTTAGTTTGTCAATCAATGATTCTGCTAAATCGTCACGCAGTTTGATGAATGGAATTTCTTTCTTGTTGGTGGGTTTTTTGGCAGTGGTGGTCAAAGTCGAACGACGTTGAGCAGGCGTAGATGTAGTAGTCTTAGGTTGGGTGGGGAGCTTGGGTGGTAGGGATGTGGTAGTCCTGGCTCGTTCACGTGATGCGGTGGACTTGGGCCGGGTAGGTGAAGGTGGCGAATCAGTAAGATCAATGATCGGAGGTTGTTTCTTGATAGTCTTGGTTCTTGGTGGAGATTCATATTGTGTTTTGAGAAGACTGAGTGAGAAAGGAAGTTAGCAAGAAGTATCCAACAAAAACGCATTAGATTAAAAGGCCCTACTCACGTTCCTGAGTTTATAGCAATGCCGAGAACTTTTGCGCGATTCAGTTCAAATTGCGCCTTTCTCTTAGGGTCAAGTCTGTAGCACATCAAAGGAAATCTGAATGACCTGATCTATCTCGATGCAGCTTAAAGATCAAGCGGCTTAAGAAGATCCAAGATTCAACTTACTCTATTGAATCATCACTATCACTTGCTACGTAACGTGATTTTGATGGTCGAGCTGATTGATCACCTTGACGCTTGTTATGACTGATAGAAAGCTCGTGCAGTGTTTGAGGATGGGATTGTGAATTTTCCTCGTAATCGTCATCACTTTCTAAACCTTGAAGTTGTCGGCGGGTCGATATAGGATGATCTACTTCCTCACTATCACTATCTAGAATAATCGATTTCTTGTTTTTCTTCATTGACATGCGAGGGCCTTTCAAACGTATCTGATCCTCTTCTTCTTCATCCTGGCTTTCGTCACGTACATGAAATTCAGCCGTCGGTTGGTGATCTTCATCATCGTCATCTGATACCATTTCCTCCTGCGCGTCCTCCTCATCCGCTTCATCTTGGATGGCGATGTCTTGCTCTTTTGATGAGACTCCTTCGATATGTTCTGACCGATCGATCACACCGTGATCAAAACTACATCCTTGGTTATCATTATGACCATCGCACTCATGAGATTCGTATACCTCATTCGAAACGTTGGATGGATTTAATTCAACTGGAGGAACGACTTCAGCTTCAGACTCGTGTAGATTATCTTCAGAGATATTAACGATTGTAGTCCTTCTAGACCTTCTCAAATCCCGAGTATCAGAAAACTTGTGGTTGGATTTCGCATCAGGTGAAGATCCAGATGTTTCAGGGCCATCAGTTTGAGTATCAGGTCGAAGTCTTGGACTGCTTGAAACATTCATATTTTTGAATAACAGTTCAAAACTTTCATCGACTACTGCTGATTTACGCGGTTTATGACTAGGTGTTAAGAACTTGGAAGTTGGTCCAGAAGATCGACGGCGGAACGAACGTCTGGTAGTCGTAGAAGCTAGAGCGGGATCAAAGATTGGTTGACTTGGCGCTCCAAGATCGAGAACATACTAAATCAGAAAAATATGATTAATAAGAAAGAATAGTCTTAATTAAGAAAGCTAGAATAAAATTAAATACTAACTTCAACAGACGTTTGAGATCCTTCTCGATTGATATGATTATTAGTATTGTTCAATTTACTCTTGGTTACACTTTTTTGAGCTAATTGTCTTAATTTTGATTTTGGAGTTTCAGTAGAAAATATAAAATCTAAACAATCGGGTTCGCCCAAGATATTCATCGAGACTTTTGATGGTTTTATTGAATCTTTATTCGGTGTTTGGATTGTCATTGTGTTTTGGTTTGTTTTGTTTTGTTTTGTTTTGAACGATTGTGTTATGTGAAGTGATTGGGTATTATGGTTGTTTGTTTGAGTTGTTTGATTTTTATTTTGAAGTTGATAAGAATTGAGAATGAAATTGAGAGATGAGGATTGAAGATGGATTCTTGATATGTGGATATGTTATATGCTGAGCTGAGTTGAGTTCAGTTTGAGTTTGAGTTCATGTGAAATTTGAAAGAATTCAACTCAGCCCCTCCCGCCGAAGTGGGCTAGTATAGACGAGTTCAAAAAAGTAGAAAATCCTTCAACCACAACTCTTCACATTATAACTCACACTGTCACCACAGCTCATCATCCTGGTTCTTTCTTTGAATGTTCTTCAGCAATTGACGCGGTCATTCAGGCTGCATACACTCACTTCCACAACCGTGTAAACTTAGCCCTACGGTATGACATACATGATTGATTCCGACAACAAACCCACTGTGCCAGGCAAGATCTTCGTGGACTTGTCCGCTCCTATCACAGGGGGGTCTTGTAGCATAAGGAGTTTTTTTAGTCTTGTCTTTGGAGCAACAAACCCAACAAACAGTTCTGCGTTACTGGAAATGACCTTGAACTCAAAAATCCAAGTCGTCCACGTTTGGATAATCCATTGGAAGCACTGCCCAAAATGAATACAAAAAATGAAGTTGCCCCAATATATTCGATCAAGAGGACGATAATCAATCTAGGTAGTGTCTAGACCACCGACATATGTGATCAATCAAAAAGATGTGAAGAGTAAGCTTCGTCATCATCTATGGCTTTCATCGACACCCATCCCACATCATCAAACTCAAAAAACCCAGTCAAAGAACCTCATTTGCTTCATTCTTTTCATCAGCATGAGATTTCCCATTTGTGACACAAATAAAGCTCTCTAACGAAGTCATAATTCCTTATAATCAAAGCAAAATTTGCAGGCATCTTAACAAAACTGGACAGAATCTAACATATACATGAAGATGATACGTACTGACAAGAGACAAAAACGACATAAAAGACAAACAAATGAAGTTGAACCGCACAGGTAACTACAAACACACGCAAGAGATGGAGATCATAAAACAACAGAGAAGTCTAGAGACCGAGCTAGCGAGATCAAAAGAATGTCTAGGCGGTTATGTCACTCATGGTACAACCGAAAAAGTTGCATGCGTCAAAAAGTTCGTATGACTGACAAACTGGAATTCCTAAAGCTCAAGCTGCGGAACCCAATTTGAAAGAAGTCAAGATGAGTGTAACTAGGAGCTAAAAGTCATAATAAAATCTGCCATGAACTAACAAGTACAGCGTTTTACTGAGGCTTATTGTGAAGCGAGGTGAGTAGCGTATTCCATTTCTTGATATCTGCTCTTACAACACGTCGATCATACTGAGAAAAAGTATAAGCTCAGTGTTGCCACGAAGTGAGCAGGGTAAAGGTGATAGGGCTTACAGTGACTATTCCGTTAACTTCCCCTTCTACATCACTCGTTTGCTATTGATCATGATGAAAGGCAACGTGTAAGCTAGCTAACATGAAATCGTGTCCGATCGAGATAATCACTTACGGTATAGACTCCAGCACTACAACTATAAAGTTGAAATTGTTCTTTCAATTCTTCAATCACCCTCAAAGCACGATAATTCCAAATAGAAGTCGAATTAGTAATTTCATAAGTTCTGTTTTGTGAATTAATTGCCTCTTGAACGTTCCAAGCGTTTTTTAATTCTGGTATTTGCCCTATTCCTCCAAACTCTCCTTGTGATCCTATTCTTTTCGGATCATAACTTGATGAGTCTAATGAATAAAATGGAGTTCCACATTGCGGTGAAGCTATGTAGTTTTTCATGGAAGAAAATCAATCAGACTTGATACCTGTTTCTTAAACAATGTGAGTATGAGGATAAAATAATTTACCATAGTGATGATTATCAGAGAAATCCCCAGCTCCATGATCTACACAAAATAATCAAAGAATTCAGAAAAACAGATCCGCAAGGAAATCTAGTACAAACCAAACCCCTACGAATCACTTACCTCTCCAACCTGAAACTGACATAACTAATCGAGTAGGATCTAAAGCTCTAACTTTCTCAGTAATTCCAATTTCAGGTGAACCATGAGTCTGACCCCATCCTTCACTTTAGATCAAGGCACAAGTTCAACAAGAAAATCTCAAATGATAATACGAGGAACTTGAAACTACTTACTTGAAAATGACCCAAGTCACGATACATGGAAAACTATTCAAAGCAGCTACCATTCTGTACACTTGTCTTTCAAACTCAGCGCTCTGCTCAATCGCAGGATCTGGAAATAAGTTAAGTGAGGGCATATCCTATCAAGAATGAAATACATTTTTTGTGAGCCATCAAACGTGAAAGGAACCTAAGAAGCTCTGATATGAGAAATCGGAGCTTACCTGCCAAACTAATAGGCCTAATTGATCACATGCATAGTAGTACAAGTCAGGTTCAATTTTAACATGCTTTCTCAACATGTTGAAGCCCAATTCTTTCAACAGTTTCAAATCAAATTCCATAGCCTCATATGTGGGTGGGGTGTAAATACCTAAAATATGAGATGCTCAGCTTCAAGAAAAGCATTTCAAAGGGCGAACAAAGAGAGATCGATTGAAATCATACCATCTGGCCAAAATCCTTGATCCAAAGGACCGATTTGAAAAACAAATTCTCCATTAAGGAATGGTCTAACAATCCCTTTAAGATCCGCCTTTTTTTCAATAGTTCTAAACCCAAGATAACTCTCTACTTTATCATTTCCAAGTTGAACAGTGAAATAATACAGATTAGGTGTGGCAGGTGACCAAAGTTTGGGTGAATCTAACTTGAAACTGAAAGGTTTGTTGGCATTCCCTGTGGCCGTTAGAAGAGTAGGAAGTGAAGCAGTAGTCCCATTCATAGGGGATGGTTGTTGTGAGTGTAGCGTTACTTTTACTGGAAGATTCACTTGTGGATCGGATGCTCGCACGGTGATATTCACTGATCAAAATCCGTAAAGTCAATAGTTAGCGATTGAATTGTTAGAAGAGAGGAGTTTAGTACGATCTCACTAACCTAGTCCATGCATATCAGCGCTAACATCAAGCTCAGTTACATGAACGTCAGGGACTGGCTCTAAGAACACAGTTTGCCAAATCCCAGTGGTTGCGGTATAGAAGATATGACTCGGGACCACTGCTTGTTTTCCCACTTTAAAAAAACATGAACAGTCAATGTCAGAAAGAAAGCGAGGGCATTTTTGTTCGAAAAGTGATCAGCATACCTGGTCTTACTCCACCCGTGTCGTTAGGATCGTAAACAAACACCAATAATTCATTCTCTTCTCCAATAGGCTTGAGGTATTTACTCAATTCAATCGAGAATTTGAAATAACCACCACGATGAAAAGTGATATTTTTTCCATTAAGAAAGATAGTAGCTTAAGAAAGAGGGTATTGGTTAGATACATTCCGAGGTGAAAGACGATAAAAGATATGTACATACCTTCATAATCAACTGCACCAAAGTTTAATAAAACCTTTTCTTTCCAATCCTCTGAAATCACAAACGTTTTTCTATACCAAAGATGAGTCCGATTATTTTCCATGATTCCACTCAATGCACTTTCAACACAAAACGGTACTAAAATCTCTTGATGAAATCCTTTACCACCATATGGGGGTGAATTTAAATCTAACGAACTATTTCCAGTTTTAAGTTGCCATAAACCGTTTAGATTTTTCCAAAGCCTTCGTTTAAGTTGAGGTCTTGGATATTCTGGCCATGGATTTAATCCAACTTTTTTTGTCCATTCTGTGTCCAATGGACCTGCTTTGAGAGTATAGGAAGTGATATTATTGGTTTGTGAAACAATTTCTCTGAGTAACAGACTGATAACCGAGAAGATTATCAATAAACGCATCATGATAGTAGATAGCGTTGTCTAGAATAGAGGTCAAATCGTCCCTGATTGATCGTTGGCGGAGAAATATATTCTGATCAGGTCGAAGAAAAGAATGTTATGATATTAGGAGGGGCGGTGAGGAATCGAATGTGTTGAAGAATTGCAGGCTCCGCAGGAAGGAGTTATGTACACCCTTCTCTGCGCGGCCGCGTTGTTAAGCTAAAGTTTGCCCCACCTCGTGATCTATTCGGAACATTCACTGCCAGCCTGATAGCGTAGCTTGCCTTCATTCGAGCTCTGTGTGAAGCTCACGAGGTGCGAGGAACAAATTGGCGGAATCTTGAGATTAACTTGACAATCGTGTATATATGTACTACATTATCATAAGCTTTAACTGAGCCCCTCGCGCGGACGGGGCCGCGCGCTCGCGGCGAACCAAACTTACAAAGTCCCTCGCCCAAGGCCCGAGGCTGAAGCGAGGGACTTACGGCAAACTTAACTAAGTCCCAAGCTGGACCTAACCACCAACTCTAGCGAGGGACTTACGCCTAATGTCAAAAAAATGGCGTGTGATCTGCCGGGTCTTTTTGCCCAAAACTAGCCTGCTTATAAAACTTTTTTTTTGTGATTTTACCTTGTCATTGTCCCAATATTGAAAAAAATGCGCCGGAACTCTGCCTACAATATCCTTGTCTCAAAACCCCGGTAGCTCAACTTGTTCCGGAGATAGTATGGAAATTGTTTTTTCAAAATTTACACCAAAACTGAACTTTCAGGCCCCGGGTAGTTCAAATTACTGTGACTTTTGGCTTTGAGCACTCCAAGACTTTCACAAATATTTTTGGAACAGCTCATGGTATTGCAAAACAGAAAGTGTCAGTGTGTAAAGAGGACTTGTGCCCATGTTTCTCATTATTGGGACAAAGAAAAGTTAGAATCACAAAAAAAAGTTTTATAAGCAGGCCAGTTTTTGGCAAAGAGACCCGGCAGATCTCACACCATTTTTTTGACATTAGGCATAAGTCCCTTGCTGGATTTGGTGGTTAAGTCCAGCTTGGGACTTAGTTAAGTTTGGACTTACGGCTAATGTCAAATTTCAAGCGTGAGATTGGCCGGGGCATTTTACCAAAAGTACATGCTCATTATGAAACATTTTTATGTAATTATCAATATTGATACTCCCAAATTGAACAACAAGC
>KZ123430.1:787-15283 GCA_002157025.1 Melampsora abietis-canadensis | reverse complement strand
TTGGCTCTTGAGATAAGGCTTGACTACTGCCACTCAAGAGTTAAATCCAAGTTGTTGAATCTCTGATTGGATTGTTTGAAGACTTGCTTTAATTGGTAGTTTGCTAGCAAGCCAGGCAGCCGAAGCGCGTTAGTATTTTCTCAAGATTCCCTCCAAAGTTTGCCGATCACGTTCTGAGAATTTCTTTGGTCTTCCGAGCGTTCTTGAGCTTGTGGATACGCGTCTTTGACGGTCGTTGTAGATTACTGTATAGACAGTAGACTTGGGATGGCCAAGTTTTTTTTAGCGATTTGCGTGCCGGGACTGCCAATTGAAATGGTGCATAAGGATCTCGATGATCCCTTGGATTTCCATCATTCATAATCACAAACCCAATCTGACCCAGAACCAGGGCCAAATCTGTTGTGGATCAATCTCACGGATCCGAGTAAAAGATCATCTCACGGATCAAACTAGTAATTATTCTCACGGATCACGACCGCGACACAAACAAACACTTGTCTATAAAACTCTATCATGTTTTCATCTTCAAGATTCCACATCAAATGTGGAATCAAAGTTTATTATGTTTCTAAAACTTACGACTGTATATTTTATCCTCTATAGGTACATATTTTATACATCAAATGTGGAATCAAAGTTTATTATGTTTCTAAAACTTACGACTGTATATTTTATCCTCTATAGGTTATGAGCCCGCGTTAACCAAACATGGAGAGCTCTCGAAACATACGAACTTAAATGGAAACACGAAGACGGAACTACGCTGCAAATCCACGATCTCCACCTAAACGAAAACGAAAAACTGTATTACGGAAAAAACAGACTTTACAGGAAGAAACCTTGAAGGTAGATAATACGACAAGCACATTTTTTCCGAATCTTTCCCTTCTACCACCACTACCACCGTCTCCAGATCAAGGAACGTCTACTTGCCCAGATCCTACTTTACTGTTACCACCACTCCACTTATCCTCTACTGCCGACAAACGTTTAACGCAACTTGATACTGAAATACATACGAAAGAAACCACAACTGTACCATCTACCGATAAAGTAACGAACGACACATTGAAATCATTCGAAACTGCTAGATCCCCTCCTAAAACTGAATCGAACCTTACATCACCGGGGACGATATCTGAACTTGCGATTGGAATCTCCAATATAGAAATTGACAGCCCTACAGAAAATAAATCAGATCAGCGAAACATTTTATTAGAGAAGATGACTCCTTCAACTCCTGAAAATCCCTCAATGTTGACAGCGGAAGAACAATATGAACTATTAGAAATAAATCAAGGAAATAAACTGCTAATGAATAACATCAAATTCGATCACCTAAAGAAAGACGGGAGTAACTTCATAGAATGGAAGAAAAATACAGTCCGAGCTATGAAAGCATCCATCAGCGTAAACAATTACTGGGATGATGAACGCCCAATACTTAACTTTATTGATAAATGTCGCGACAAACTAGCGAATTCGGTAATCACGAATACAATCGATAACGATCTGAAGGACGTCACCGACGAATGTGTAAATGCGTACGATGCGATGCGCGCACTTCAACGACATTTTAGACGTGGAGGAAGGACCAGTCAATTCTCACTCTTCACACGACTCATTCATCTAAGACTAGATCTCAACGAGACCGACATGCTGGCTCACATGTCAGCAATTGATTCAATAATATCCGAACTCGAATCTACGGGTTTCACCTGGACCAATGAAACCATACGAGGTTTCTTTTATCAGTTACACATGCCAGCAGAAATGACTAAAGAAATTAATAAAGACTTAGACAACAAATACGATGAGAAGAACCCGAATTTCAATATAAACGACATCAAAAGCTCAATCCAAATATATTTAGCAAGAGAAAAAACAGCTTCAGAAACGATCTCAATCAATAACTTAAGTACACAAGTAGAGGCATTTTCTATCAGCTCACGATCTCCGAGAAACTTCTCAGAATACACCCCAAATCGTCAGGCTCCGACTCGACAAAGCCCAGTATTCCGAAATCAGTACTCGTCGCAATCGCCGTATCGGAACTCGTACACTCGCAAACCTTTTGATGCCGAAACATCAGCACGATGGCGCAGAGGACCAACTCCGTGGACTCCACGCAACAACAAACGAGTGGCGAGTGAAATGAAACCGTTACCAGTACCTCCATCAGCACTACCTGAAGTGAAAGCGGCGATAATACAATGTTTTTTCTGCGGTAAATTCGGACATACTTACAGAGACAACAACAGTTGTAAGGAATTCGAAGGAAAAAGTGACCGAACTGGAGCAGCTTTTAATGATTGGAGAAAGTTAGACAACAACAAAATGTATAGCTTAGATGTTCTCTACCCTCAACAATATAAATTACCTAAGATCAACGCAGTCGAAATCCCAAGCCAACTCGTCCATGCATCAGCAATCTCGATGAGCTCTGAAGGCATCAGATTACCCAATGAAGATAGTGATATTCCGACGGAATACCTATTCGATGGAGGTGCTACTGATGCTGTAAGCAACAACAAATCCCTCCTACAGAATTACTACCCTCTCCCAACCCCTATCCCTATCATGACAGCCGCTAATGATTCAAACGCACTGATTGTTGGTAAAGGAAACCTACGACTGAAAGACGATAGTGGCGATGACATCATCATAAAAGATGTGTACTATTGCCCGAAAGCTACCACTACGATCATATCACCCGGGGCGTTGTTGGCAAATGGGGCAACAATGACGATTGACAAAAACAATAACTACAACATAAAATTAAAAAACGGAAAAATCATACACGCGGTGCATAAGAACAGGAGATGGTTTATTGAATCACGGAAAACAAAAAAACATACTTGTAATCTCTCCCCTTCATTTCATGCAATAGAACAAATATCTAGTTTGTCTACATTATGGCATAATCGCTTTGGTCACGTATCAATGAAGAGAATAAAGAAATTATTTAAAAATCATCAGAAATATGGATTACCTCCTCTGAATCCATCAAAAAATATAACTTGTGAAGATTGTCTGAGATGTAAGAGTGTGAGACGGAGAGTATTAGGCAGCACGAATCGTGAGAATCATCTTCTTGATGTGATTGTTTCTGATGTTGCTGGGCCTTTCACGCCATGCATGACTGGAGAGAAGCTGATGGTTACCTTTCGGGATGTAGCCACAGGGTTCTCCGAGGTAGAAATAATTAAGAATAAATCAGAGGTTGCGGGAAAGATGATGAGAGTTATAAAGAAGTGGGAAAGAGAGACCGGAGTGAAGGTAAAGAAAGTCAGATCAGATCGAGGAGGAGAGTATGTGGGAGGAACGTTGGAAAAATGGTTGAATGACGAAGGTATCATACATGAGTTTTCCAATCCTTACGAACCTGAACAAAATGGGATTGCTGAACGCTTGAACCGTACATTAGGAGAAATGGCACGTACACTACTCGCATCCAGCAAACTCCCCAATCACTTCTGGAACTTTGCATACATCACCGCCGCATACTTACACAACAGAATACCTAACTCAATGACGGGAGATAAAACTCCATACGAATTATTTTACAACAGAAAACCCCAACTCGACATAATTCGAAGTTTTGGAGCTACCGCTTACGTCCACATACATGAAAACCAACGACCTCCAGGCAAACTGGCGGATAGAGGACGTAGATGCACAATGGTAGGATATGTTGATGGCGGGAAGGGCTGGCTTTTTTATGACCCGGCCTCGAAAGTCCTCATTCCGTCTGCCATCGCACAGTTCCCATACGAAGACCGAATGAAACAAACGCTGGAAGAAATACTACCGAAGAAACCGACATCGTCAAAATCAATCAACAAAATTATTAATCATGATAAACAGAATAAAGGAAGTCTTCAACACATCATAAACGCATTGAAGCTCGGAAATTTTGAAGAAGAAATGAAATTAGATCGCCAAGATGTGGCAGCTACTCACGCGCTGGACGGGGATGATTACCTCAAGATATTGAAACCTCCGAGATCGTACGCAGAAGCCTTAAGGTCGAATGAAGCAGGGAAATGGAAAGAAGCTTGTGACAATGAGATGAAGATGATGGAAGAAATGAAAGTCTGGAAAGTTGTGGACAAACCAGACGGACTTGTACCAATAGACTTAAAATGGGTGTTTGCGTATAAAAAAGTAGATGAAAGCGGTAATCCCATCAAATTTAAATCGAGACTAGTAGCGAAGGGATTCAACCAACGCGAAGGAATTGACTACACAGAGACATTCGCACCAACAGCGACTTTCGCCGGTCTGCGGATCATGCTTACCATCGCTGCTCATCAAGATTGGCCGCTACACTCGTTTGATATCACCTCTGCTTATCTACACAGCGTGATCGACTCTCTAGTTTACTTCTCCCTTCCTAATGGGTACATGTGCGAAGCACGAAAGAAAAACCAAGTCCTGATGGCGTTGAAAGCCTTATATGGCACGAAGCAGGGAGCCAGATGCTGGTGGAAGCACTTCCACGCAATCCTGACGGAAATGGGGTTCACCGCAAGCCAATACGATCAATCTTTATATACGTATCATAAAGGGAAGGAGACCGTCATTATCTGGTTACACAGTGATGATGGGGCTGTAACTGGAACATCTACAGAACTTTTATTACGCGTCGCGGAAAAACTCAAACAGAAACTACTGATCAGATGGGAAACTTCCCTGGATCAGATTGTGGGTGTCAACGTCAAACGAAATGAAGACGGAAGCTTTCACTTATCCCAACCTGGTTTGACCAAGAAGATTCTACAGACATTCCTACCTGATGAAAAGTCTGCAAAGACACCAATTAACGCTCAAAAAATTCCAACATCACCTACTGAAGATGAAGAGAAAGTCAGCACTGATAAATACTTATCAGCCATCGGAAGCCTTAACTACCTCTCAGTGGCGACACGACCGGACATCACCTACAGTGTGAACTACTTAGCACGATTTTCTGCTGATCCTCGACGACAACACTGGACAGCTATCGAACACCTAATTAGATACCTGAACACGACAGGCGTTAAAGAACTTGTGCTAAAGCCTCTAAAACAAAAAGTTAATACACCGATCCATACGTATGTCGACGCTAACTGGGGAGGAGAGGGAGCGCGATCATCACATGGATTCATCACCTACTTTCTCAATTGTCCCGTATCATGGACCTCAAAGCGACAAACTTGCGTGGCAACCTCCACGTGCCATGCAGAGTACATGGCACTTGGAACAGCATCTCGAGACGCGGTATGGTTGCGCAACTTGATCGAAGACTTGACGGGTCAAGGAAACGTAGTCAACATGTATTGTGACAATACCTCCGCAATCCATGTAGCGAGTGACAATTCGTCCAATAAACGAACGCGACACACCGACCGTGAATACTACTACATCAACGAACAAGTGTACAAAGGAAGAATTTTCCTGAACTGGATCGACACAAAGTCACAAAGGGCTGACATACTTACAAAGCCTTTAGGATCACTGCTTCACAACAATGGCACAATGCAATTACAGTTGAAATGATATGATTTGCGAATTCTCATTTTTTCTCGTCTCATTTTCTTAAAATTACTGGTTCTTTGTTTTTATTTTTTTTCACATTTTTTTCTGCACATTTTTTACTTTGTTTTATATTTCTTCTATATATTTTTTTCTTTGTCCTTACCGAATGTTTGTGTCTTGTCGTGGGGGGGGTGTTGTGGATCAATCTCACGGATCCGAGTAAAAGATCATCTCACGGATCAAACTAGTAATTATTCTCACGGATCACGACCGCGACACAAACAAACACTTGTCTATAAAACTCTATCATGTTTTCATCTTCAAGATTCCACATCAAATGTGGAATCAAAGTTTATTATGTTTCTAAAACTTACGACTGTATATTTTATCCTCTATAGGTACATATTTTATACATCAAATGTGGAATCAAAGTTTATTATGTTTCTAAAACTTACGACTGTATATTTTATCCTCTATAAAATCCATCTAACCTCAGTCCACATCCAAGAACCCCGATCCGCTTCGATCCGCGATCTCACCGGCGATTCTCATCCGATCTCACGCCCCCTGGCCATGCGCAACGCCCCTCAATTCTTCTCCCTGATCACGCACCTCGAGGCCCAAGAAACCGACAAGTGATATTCCAGATCGGTTCGCTTCCCTCTCTCGTCATCCTTCCCAGCCACCTGCGATCTCCTTCGGGCTCACGGACGCTTCCCCAAAACTCACCCCTCCTCTGCCCCTCCGATCCCCTCAATGGCAATCCAACTAGCATCCCATATCTCATCAAAGTCTCCACACTTCACTGCCACTAGATGGCTTGGCTGGAAGGATCCAAGTGGCATTGCATTGTCAGACGGAGCATCCTCAGGCAGATCTTTGCAGAGCTCGCTTTCCAAGGCAGTGTTATGCACCCGCCTTGAAGGATACCGCTTGGAATCCCGTTGTCCAAGGTTTTGAGATCTGAGGATATACCGTGGGTTTTTCCATCTGATTCGGAGACAAATCCTGTGGGAGGTGCTTGCGGTAGGATACTCTAAGAAGCTAACTCGGAGGATTTCCCCCCCAAAACCCACAAGACGAACGATCCACCAATCGTGAATGAGTGATAGAAACCGACGAGAATATCAAGCTCACAGCTTTCTAGAGAAACTTGATTTATCTCTTGATACTATTACCAAGATGATCATGGAGTATGATCCGTTTCGTCTTTCACAACATTCAAGAAAAATCAATCTTGTTGGTTTGGTAATCTGTTATTTATCATGATGCTTTCAAAGTGATCAAAAAGATATCGATTTCCCTTTACAAACGCTAGCAGTTGCAAACTTACAAAAAAGAGTTTTGATTCTAAAGAGTGAAACAACAAGTGAAGTTAGGTGTTGGATTAGTTTGTAATGAGTGCGAATTCTTTTTAAATAATGAGACACACACACACATAGGTTGCTAAATAAAAAAACGATAGGAGATGAGGTGTGTGAAAAGTCAATACGGTTTCCAGAAGATGGATATGTGAAGGACAAGTAAATGGTCCAAGGGAGAAAAGAAAAGGAGTGTGGTTTCCCAAAAAAAGAAAGGAGCTAGAGAAAGAGCTAATTCCAAGGTAAGATAGAATTCGAAGTATTGATGAGATGTGGATCAGATAACCAATGAGAAGGATTCGATTCATGATACGAGATCGATCGTTTTTGTAGCAATCGAAGCTTAACTGAATCATTCTGAGAGTTTGGTAATGGATGAAACAGATTGGATCTCTCTAGGTTCTCAGTCACGTGGTTTTCCGAATGATTCGACTTGGAGGATAAGACAGAGTAAGATTTGAGCTGGGTTGAAGAGGTTGTAGTAGACCAAGCTGAGAAACAAGAGGTAGATAGGTGTTGGGAAAGAGAAAGACGGTTGGGCGATGAGGTTTGGTGGGCTGCTCGGCCGCTGTTGGTCGTCGAATCTGGTTCGTCGTGTAGGACTTCTACTCCTGGTTTCTTGCTTAGTTGACAAGCTGTGGTATCGATGGCTGTTAGATTCAGATTTCGTGATTTGAGTAGACGTGAAGAGCTTTGAGAGTATGGTTTGTTGTCGTTGATCCGACTGGCGATCGATTTAGGTTCATTGTGATTTGATGCACTGGATCGCGGTCGAGATGCTCTGAGTTCTGAATACGAACTTGTTCTTATTCTTAGATTGGGTTTGGATTTCGAATGGGGTGGGCCATATGAGTTGTTGATGGAGATGATTTGGTTTGAATGTAAGATTCGGTTGTTGGAATTCATGGGAATCGGACGCGGTCCTTGATGTTTTAGATATTTAAATGGTCTTCTTGCTCTCAGAGTTTTTCTCTCATGAGGAGATTTCTTAACAGGTGATTTTCTAATGTTCAAAATCAAAATCAAAATCTTAGTTGTTGGTTGGTTGGAATGTATGGTTTCAGATTGGATGAAAAGATTCACGTACGATAGGGGCGATGCATACATTGGAGAAGAAGTTTGAATTGATAGTCTGATAGGATCTTGCACTGAATCTCGATCAATGACTTGGATTGTAAGATTGGATGGGTTCATGGTGTTTTACAAGGTGACTGAAGAGATCAATAACCAATCGATTGAAGGTTGGTAAGTTGTCATCATTATCATCAGATTATAGGTAGTTTGAACTCAACTCACCTGGTTTCTGAAGATGATCAACTTGAGATTGAATCAAAACAGATCGCGTATCAGAGCATATATTCCGAAATAGAGTTTGATTTGATCTCGATCGAGCCATCTAGAGAGCCAAGACTCACCTTGAGAGTAGACTGCACCGCTTGGATTGATCAAGGCTTTCGAAATGAAATTGATACCAGGAATTCGAAAGTTGATAAAGTGAATGAGTAAAGTGAGATATACCACCTGGGTGAATTTTTGTTGAAGATTGAGAAGATGATATAAGTTGATTGAAATGTAGATTGTTAATTGATGAAACCAATTAATATATAAATGAGATCGAATCGCATGATGTGATGTGATGTGATGTGATGTGATGTGATGTGAATATCAAGTGAAGTGTTATTGAATGATGAGAATAAGTTGAGTTGAGTTGAGTTGTCGGGTAGTCATCTACAATGTAAGTTATAATAATTGTCTTGGTCATATCACATGGTTGATATAGTAATTTATGAATTCCTATATTCTATTCAAAGTGAGTGAGTAGTACCCAACACTGGGATCGGTTGTTAAAGAAGTCTTATTAGAAAACATCTGGATTATATTCCAAATCAAAATCAAAATCAAAAGCCAGATCGAGATGTAGTGAAGTGAAGTGAAGCTTTCGATCAGATACACCGTATCCTAGTGATCATGAACATCATATGTATACACACACACACACTCTCAGATGAGAATCCAGTTGTGAATTGTTAAGATCGATTGTCTTAAATGAAGTGATGAACATGAATTTGTCAAGTGAACCCAGCTTCAGATTAACAAAACTTGATGAATCAATCATGATTTACAATCTTTTGAAACGTGAATTTAATTTAATCTTCAGTTTCCACATTCCTCGATGTCCATCTGATTGGATTGGTTAACCATCACACAATTTATAATGATTGATTGTAATGTTCTCATCCCAATCAAACTACTTCTTCGTTCTATAAATTCATGTCTTTCATCCAGACATCCCAACAAACCCCTTCCCAAGAAAAGATTTGTTGTTTTATGATTTCTTTTTTTCACATTTTGGTTCTTGAACGAAAACACTCATACCTATTTGCCAATTTTTAACAACCAACGTATCATCCATCTACTACAAGTCTTAAACAAACATGCTTGCTGGTCAAGTCTTGATCTTAAGTTTATCATTTTATTGTAATGAATTCAAACTGATTCAATCACAAGCACCACCACACCAACAAACAGGTTGTGCAAAGTTTTATAAATTCAAACCGATAACTACTACACCTACTCCGAGTATCAATGATCCTAAATTGAATTCCAATACTTCAAGTACAGCTGATTATCAAGTTAGCTATAGTTCGAGTTCGAGTTCGAGTTCGAGTTTTAGCTCGAGTTCTAGTTCGGAAGCTAGTTCTAGTACTGAGGAAGTTGTAACGGCTCAGCTTGACTCTGGACCTACAACTAAATCCACCAAAGCACCTCACAAAGCAAACCACAGAAGGGTAAGTGAAGTCTTCGATCTCAATCGATTCTGATGATCCCAAGCAACAAGAAAAACTGATCCGAAGAGATTGGGATGAATTTCGTAGGATGTATTGGATCTAGAACATACTGGAGATTCAGTGCAGGGCAACGAACCCGAATTACGTACGATCAATGAGGAGGATAATCAATATAATGTCTTATTAGCCAAGGGAGGATTCGGACACATTAAAAAAAAGAGTGCGAAACATGCAGCTCCGGCTGCAAAAGGAGATAGTGGGACCAAAGCAGACCCGAGTGTGAAAGATGAGACCACAACTGAAACGGAACACACAACCGACGCTTCAGGCTCAAGTTTATCAGCAGAAAAGAATTCAACTTCTGATGCTTATACGTCGACTCCTAAAGGAGATGATCATGGAAGTGTTGGAGAGAATGAGAAAGGCACGACGAAGAAAGACGCAGATCCTCCTCACTTCGGTCCACCGACGAAAAAATCGGAAGGACTTCATCATGGTAAACCCAAGAAGGATGTTCAACCTAGTCGAGCCACTCCTAAGACCAAAGAAGACCTCACCAAGCCCGATGGAAAGGAACCGGCTAAAGACGCTACTAGTACTACTGTCACAGGACCAGATGCTGCAAATAAAACTAAGACTGATGAGGCTAAGACACCTACGACGGCTACGTCGGATGGATTAGGTTCTGGGAAATCAGAGAAAGACAAGGTCGATCAACCGGCTTATCCTACGATCGATTCGCTCTTAGAACCTAGTCCGGCTAAGAACTCTACCCCTACTGCGGGTCTGGATGCTGCTTCAAAGGTTCAAATTAATACCGGCCCGGCTCCTTCCAAGATTCCCACCAAAGATCCTAAGCCAAATCCCTCTGGTCATCAAAGCTCGAGTCCGTCATTCAAAACTAGTGGAAACGTAAGTCATTCCAACTTCACTGCTCTTGGGTTTGGATCCGATCGCTTACGTACGCGGGCTTTGTTCGGCTTGCTTCTTGCAGGTCGAAATGATTCCAGATGGAAAAGGAGTAAGACCTTTCTTTCTTTGATATCAATCAACTTTCTGTTTTTTGAGGAGTTTAGGTTGATTTTGTTTTCTGGGTAGATCTGTGGTCCGGTTTCTACTGAGACTACTATTGGTGTATGTCTTTGGAGTGGAAGTGATTCCAGTGGTGCGGATTTGAATAAAAGTGGATGGTTAACTACGTAAGCGAAACGAAAACTTGAATTTGGTTTTGAATTTAGAGACTGAAGGGTTGGGAATCTCTTGGGCGTTTTTGGAAAACTATAGAGCTTTGAATTCGAATTGTGGTAAAGAAGTGTAAGTACTAATCTGAAGTTGGCTGAATTTCATCCAAGATACTTACGATGAGGGGGGGTTTTGTTTTTCGTTTCGTTTGGAAAATCATCTTTGCAGCATCGTTTCTCGTGCTGATAATCCTAGTGTGACTATTACGGCTAAAGTCGTAGATGGATGTGGGTTTAATCAACTTAAAGCAGAAGTAGGATGCTCTGAAATTTATTTAACTAAAATGGTAATTTACAACAATCCTCCTTCTCATGCTATTTCCACAAGACTCTGGATTATGGTTGATCTTGATCTTGATTGTGTGTGTGTTTCTTATTTTTCGTTTAGGCTTTCATGTCTTTGAAACCAAATGAATCAGAATCGAAATCTGGTCATTTGAATAATATCGTTTGGAAATTGTAAGTTCAGAGAACATTTTTTTCGGAAGATTTGGGTTGGCATTTGATCACTGATCATTTTTTGGATTGCTTCTTCTTTTCTTTTTGTTGATGAATTCTAGTAAGGATTCTTCACAAATTAATTAAAGCTTCTTTTAATCTTCTCTTTCTTGTTTTTCTTTATAAAGTAGTTCTTGAGTAACTAATAGATTACAGTATGATAAACCGATTTGACAATTTTGTAAAAGCGAGAAATGAATGAATGAAATGATGGATGGTACGAATGATCCATTGCGTAACAAACCGTCCGGAATGCATCATGAATTGGGATCCTACTTGACTTAGATTTGTGTAAAACTCGATTCAGAACATATCGGGTTTTTCTCAAGTCCTAGTTGGGTTTTCATTCCTTTTGTTTGTGCACTGGATAAGACCCTTGCTCCCAACTTGATCAAGTTGGATGCGTTGCAAGTCTACCGAAGGATGGTAGATGCCTCTTCATCTGCTCGTGTCTGGGGACGGCTGAACCGGGTGCATACGACAGCGGATAAAGTGATGCACGGCAGTCGAGGAAATCCCGTTGAGAGTTGGATCCCAACCTGTGTAACCTGATTTCAGTTATCGATTCTCGAGCCTGCTCCCACGCCCTCACTCCGGTTTCACCGTGTGGAGACACGTCCTGGAGGACTTTTCTAAAGCTAGACAGAAACTCCATGTCTTGGACACCTCCGGGCTGGAGGCGACTGACAGTGAACCAGTGATGGACCTAGCTTAACGCAGGGATGTCTCTGCGCTTTGGGACTCACGTTGAGGCAGGTGATAGAGTTGTGTTAATATATGTGTTCTGGGAGCATTTCCCGAGCAGTGGTAACTATATCTTGTGTCTATGTATGTACAACAAATGTTGGATTCAAATCATGTGGACGTGTCACAAAGTCTATTGTGGGGTTTTCAACCCTCAAGACACGTCGGATCTTCTGAAACCAAGCTGTGATCAAGTGGTTGCACCCTCAGGTCTTTGCAATTGTTGAAGTTGCCTCACATGCTATTTGATAGTCAGGATAATTTTAAATTCAAAGATCACTCACATCAAACATCTTGCTAACTCTTTCATCTTGAAAAATGATGCTCAAAATCCCGCCAAGTATATACATTTTGGTGGTCATGTCGATAGAGATCGTCTGCAACCCAATGGATGACGGCCTGCAGATGAATACGATCCATTCAAAGACTGCAACACATGAGGGAGTTCTTGGGAGTTCGCGGATTTCAGGCTCAAGCAACGAAGCTCTTAGACCTCAAGAACAACCACAACAACCCCGCACAATTTCGGCCTCCCTTACATCTGGACAGAACAGTCTAGGAAGGATACACTCTTCAGGCAGTACATCACTCAAAGGTTCCAAGGGAAAGAAACCATTTCCCTTTGATTTGAACCGTCCATTTGAATCGCAATGTACGAAAGACGATGATCGCGACCCCAAGCGTAGAAAGATCAACGATTGTGAAGGAACGGATGGCCATCAGAAAGAGGTGGTACCAGAGAACTCGCCTCCTGATCACCGTCAGTATTCCTCATCAAGTCGTCCCAGATGTGTTTTGGAATTACCTAGCACAAGAAAGAAACCATTCAGACTTGGGGAAAAGCCAAGGAATGTCAATGACAACATCCCTACTGATGGTGACTTGTCAATAACGCCCAGCAGTCTATCCCAGCAGGGAATACGTTCGTCCCTTCGGAAACAGTATGAATCTAGTGAAAATGGACGTGAAATGGCAAATTATCGGAAATATACTTTCAAAGAAAGTGGTGCATCAGTCATCCTTGCTGATCACAAGGTCCGAGTGATAGGAGATAGCTTGCATAAGATTCCAGATATCAGGTACATGTTTGATAAGATGATCAATCAGGGACACCAGGTAGCTGCCAAGGCTGGTCTTGACAGGAAGGTGAAGGGCTGGTTCGAAGAGCTCAAGATAGACATAGCGAAAGAGCACGTTGATGCACCCGGTTTTCAACAAGAATTAGAAAGGATGCGCGAGGCAGTATCAAAAGCATATCGTCATGTGACAATTCCATTTCTAGGCAGTCTTCAGATCATACACTCAAAACAAGACCAAGAAATGAATGAACTAGCTTGTGATGGATGGGATTTCATTGCGAATCATATGGAGGTATGGAGAGGGATCAACATGATGGATGACCAGGAACTAAGAATGCCTGTTAAACCAGAGAGCCTTGAGTCAAATAATCCTCTTCAACTATTGAGCTATTTATTGGGATTAGCAAAAACCTCAAGGATTTCCACAGTTATTCTTTGGTGTCTTTGCAATCATTGGTACCATGTATCTTCCTACAGCAACAAAATGAAGATAAACAACCATCAAGACTTGCTTGATAGATGGCATCATCACCTAGTGGAAGCAAATTTACTCCCAGAGTGGGAGATAGAACCTTGTTCTACCATCTGGAGCGGAGGGCAGTCTGGTTTTGAAATTGACAAGAAAAACAAAAAATCTTTGCTGTACAAAGTCATACGGAAGGAGAATTTCGGTCTGAAAGATTGTAACCGAAACACATTCCTTGCAGCACTAAGAGAGGTGGGAACAAATGCATTGGGTACACTTGATCTTCAACCACCTCCGTTAGAATTCATCAACAGCTATTGCCAAACAATGGAAAACAAAAACCTACAGTTAGCACCAGGATGGAAGGGAAACTTTGAATCATTGAAGCAAAGGACAAGGCTTGGGATCATTCCTCGCTTTCTTGGAATGATACAACTTCTTCATCCTGCAAGAATTACAGGAAATCAACCCAATCCTGCGTTGATTGATGGCTTACAGTTCATGAAAGAATTGTTGAAAGGATGGGAAGAAGATGACTTGGAGAAGGCTGTTGAGATCAATCCTCTTGCAATCAGAAAGCTCTCTGGGTCAGAGAAGCCTTCTAGGGTTCTATTGGCTTACCTGATGAGTTTGAAACCCATGAAACAATACAGGGTTGCTCCAGGGATGTTTTGGGAGCTTTTTAAGATTTGGAAAAGATGGAAAGGATCCAAATTTCTAAATAAAAACCAAGTTTCAAACAAACCTGACTTTGAGAGTGCCATAGAGAAAGCATATGCTGTCTATCAGTAGCTC
>KZ123427.1:6813-22410 GCA_002157025.1 Melampsora abietis-canadensis | reverse complement strand
TAGCCCAAATTTGAACAAAACATTACAAGTCTCTGTCACTCATTGCACCCACACCACATTCTCTTGCTCTTTCCTCCATTAACATGGCCCAGAAAATATTACATCATGCAACTACTTTTGAGAATATCAGATCATCCGGCTATTTTTTACTTTTGGTATTGTTCAATCCAGACAAAGCAATACTACAGGACCCCTTCCTACCCAGCAGCCAGCTTTTCATACTCACGCCTTCACCACCACCATGACCTCATTCAAACAACCCAACCCATCCAACCATCAATCAAGATATGACTTCAGACCTGATCAATCTGTAACATCACTGGCTGAGTCTTCATGACAATACCAATCTCAGCTACACAAATCTCAAGGTGACTCCCACTTACTCCACATTATTGCTTGCAACTACCACCTATCAATACTACTATGTGTTTGCTTGTACAGATCCAATTTGATTTTGCTTACACCCTGAACCAAACCTACCATTGCTTTTTGAGACTTTCACAATACCACTCTTCACCACCAACATAGATGCCTTGGAGTATTCAATCCAAGGCATCTATGTTGGCAGTGCTTGCTCCGCTTACTCCAGCCGTCTCAGTTGCAAAACATGTCCGCTACCACTCCGTTGCGCTTTCACATGGGTAGTCATTTGGTACCTACATTTGCACTCTGCTTTAGCAGCATCTTTGGGACAAAGAGTGCATTGGCATCAAAGCTCTTCACTACGGCTCAATTGACAATGTAAACAATAATCTAAGCTCTGAACATGTGGTAAATGTTTCAAGTCTTACACACCAATTTTTCATAATTAATGTATGATCATCAATGCAGGCATGCTTGAAGGTATTCCTTTGCTAATTGCCAGAAAACCAGGCAAAACCAACCAAAAAAATAAGCATGTATATGAAAGCAATCACATCCTTTCTGTATTTCAGCTATAGGTAAATCCTCAGAGATAGTGAGTATCTGTCTTTGGTAACTGAAGATCTTTGACTGATGCCCATGTGTAGCTCTCACATTATGATAACAGGAACTTCACCTACAGAAATTCAACGGTTTCCATCACTTGAAACAGTTTAAATGACTTGAAGGAACACAAACACAACAGAAGGCTTATTAAATGACTTGAATGAACACAATCACAACGGAAGGCTTATGGGTTACTCTGCTGCCCCTGACACTGTCAGCAAAGACCACTGCCACTCAATCAAAGGGAAAATACTTCCTTAGGCCAATACGGAGGGTTTCCAGACTTCTTAAAACCCGGAAAAGCACCTTGGTAATGCTTGGTCATTTTTATTTGGAACACTGTCAGGTTTGAACATCTCACTGTTTATTGTTTCAAAACAATGAGAGGATGAAAGACCACATCATAAACACAGATCATACCCAAAAGTCATCACCTATGGTCATCAAAGAATGTATACACAATAGACTCCTCTTGAAGCATTGTTTCATCAAGGACCACAGTCATCTAGATCCATCTGATGTATTCACTTTTGTTTCTTTATGGCCACCAGGTTTCCAGTTGACGATTTGATCTTTTTTCAATTTGGCATCTGGTGAATATGTACTTCCAAATTGGAAGCAGGAAGAAAAAACTTTGACATGATGTTAACACAGCCTGGAATCTTGGATCATATGATTCAATTTGATTTACCAAGTTGTGAACACTTTAATTTTGATAACCTTCCCCTGATTCCCCAGTATACACCATGACCACCATCACAGAACATAATATTTTTCTGATACTTTAATATTTAAGATTTCAATTGACTACCTTTCATAGAAGGTAATCATTTATCATGATCCACAGCTCAACATCAATGGGTGAGCATTTCATGAAACCAAAATATACAACTGTTTGACTGTACAATGGAGGTTGGTTGAAATACTATAGATCAAATAAACAGTATTGATCTATTCATGATCAATCTTGACTTGCAACCTCAGCTTATCATATCCTGTATCCTGCTCTACACTTAACTCACAAGTATCATTGGCCATGTGACTTGATTGTATGAATTGTAAGTATTCTTTTATTTTCTTTGTTGAACCAAGACCCCTATGTTCATTAACATAGCTGATTCTTTACTCACACAATTACCATTAACTGTGAAAGCTTGAACTGTGTGATCTTGGAAGAATTATCAGACTACTAAAAAAGAGCAGATGTGACTTGAACTTCCAGAGGGTTTGTGAGTGAAACTTTTTTAAGGACTTGGCATAGAAGTGCAGCCCCACCACCAAGTTTTGCTTGCTCTGGACTCAAGCAAGTACACCATAACCAAAAAACCATGATTCAAAACACCAAAGTTTCTGTCAAAGGTGGATCTGGAAGATGACAACAGCAGTACAATATACAGATCCTTCAGGCCAACATAATTTCCAAGTCAGGTGCTCTTGAAGGTGTTGGTTTGCTTATAGTCAGAAAACACAGCAGAACCAGTTTGAAAAGTAATGATGGTTATAGAATCAAAGGCCAAGTCTCAGTTTGTGGTACCAATAGTATGTCTACCATATTCAGGGACTGGAAGATTACCATTGATATTGACCATGCCAAAGTATGCCTCAATTGTATGCTCAACAAGGCTTGATGGCAGTCATTTTAAAAATGGCAATGACACAGGGCAAGGCTGGCAAAGATGAAAGCCTCCTAAATGCACTTTCTGATGAAGGGGCTGGAGATTGTTTGCCCTATGGAGGTCAATGTGGCTGTGGCTGAATGGTAATGGATTAGCAAGTCTGGATTGACTAGGTCAAAGGGCTGTGTGGTTTGCAATATGACAAGAGAAGACCAAAGTGTAAAGGACCTATTGAGTCCTCACTAATCTTAACTTAGATCATTCAAACGGTGCACGGGATTGAGGGAACTGAGTATCACAATTGTGATCTTGACTGATTTCTAGAACCAAACTGTGGTATTACTAACTCCAAAAGGTCATCAATCTAGATCAGTCTAGATTCCCTCAGGGGACGGGGAACAATATATAATCAAGGAAACGTAAGGTATAAGAAGAAATGATTGAGCTCACCTAACTCCAAAAGGACATCAATCTAGATCAGTCTAGATTCCCTAAGGAGTTAGAAGCGTGTGCAAGAAGTGAGAAGAAAGACATGTGTTTATGTATAAGACTAATGGTTGTGATATGTTTGTAATGGGGTCTTTGACGACATTACACGAAGGAAGGCAAGGGAGGAAGGCGCACTGTGGCATGGGGACGTGTCAATAACTGCAGTGTGCAAGGGAACCAACATAGTCTCAATATGCATTGCTTTATGGGCGTCTTGCCGCCCAACACCTTGTATTGATAATAGTAAGTGAATCTCAGGTTTGTTTCCCAGAACTTAAGTTCCTTAATCCATGTCAATAAATGTCTGTGGGTATATGAGATGATCACGCATTTACTCCATTGGAATAAATTTTTGATGAAAAAACAGATATGTTCTGTTCCAAGGGTTCAGAACCTCCGCTTAGGCTACGTGCATTTTGTCGTACTGGATGGACCCCCTACCACTTCAAAAGAGTCAGTGGTCTCTTTCGCCCCTGGGAAATCGTTGATAGCTAGATCGAATCCCTGGAGTCACATCCATCAAATCATCGCGTTAGTTCAAGTGCTGAGATGAAGATGCTATCTTGATAAGGATCAGTTTGGCTCACATGGAGTGGACAACATGACCATGCGTACGATTGAAACCCAAAATGTAGGTCTGTGAGTGCAGTCTGAACTGGAAGGGAGCTGAAAATGTGAAAGTGTTTCAAGGAATTCTCATCAATATGTCTTATATTACTTAATTTTATAAAAGAAACGCCACCATGAACAAAATGACGGACAGATGATGATTGATCACTTACTTCAAGTCTGATTTTCCAGAAGTAGTGATTTTGATAGTGCAACTTTTTACAGTTGCACATGCCTTACCCTTAGAATCCACAATAGCACAAGAATCTTTTTTCTTTGGATCACATTTTTCGACTTTTTCTGTAGCAGAAATCGGACATGCTTTCCCAAATGCTTCGCCATTTTTCCATTTATAAGTAAATGGACTTTTTTTGGTTGAATTTTTGGGTGGATCTGGTTTAGATGATTTATCGAATTGTTCAAATATGGATTGTTGGATCAAATTGAAAGCACTGGTTTTATGGAGAGAGAAAAAGATAAATTTCAAAAAACGTTTCATTTAGTTTTCATTATTATCTGATTAATGGTAGAAAAAGATGAATTAAAATTACCAAACACAATCTTCAGCAGTCATTTTCTCATCATCTTTCGGTTTTCCCTTCTTTGTATCAGCCGGTTTTGCCTTATCAACCGTCTTTTCTGCCCTTTTTACCTTTGTACTCTCAGTAGCATTATGACAAGTAATTCCAGCATTACCCGGTAACTTCAACGCAGATGGTAATAGTGAGAACACGCCTGGTGGTGCGCCAGAACAGGCAGGTACACCAGCATTCCCATCTTTTGGTTTAGTTTCATGTTTTTTTTCACGTTTCCATAATCCTAAAGAAACAGACGAAGTTGATAGAGCTTCTTCAGACCGGCCAACAAGTGATCTTGAATCCACATTCTCCCTGGAGAGTACCAAGAGAAAGATGAATACTAAAATCGACAACCAGTGTCGCCTCTGGATATAGTCCATCTTTAGATAAGTTCTGTAAAAAAAGTGACAACTTTGGAAAATTCAGATTTCAATTCAAGCTATCTTTCACAATTCTTAGCCTTGAGAATTGCCTCACCAAGTATAGCAATCCTGATTGAAGTTCAAATTACACTCCCTAGATGGAGGATTTTTGCACTGATGTAGTTTCCTAGATGTCGATCGAGATCTCGGTTATCGTTCACTGAACGCTTGATTTGGAAGAGGCATGTCAACCAGGGAAGCCATAAAATTCTGCTAGACTCGTACTTGACTCACAACAGGGCTCCTCTGGAGATAATAATACTAATACGTTGAGTTTGAGTTTAAGATGAGAGTAAATGAAAATACCCTTTTGCTTCTGATCCCAAAGATGGGGTTGCAAGTCCTTTTTAATAGCCTTTGAAACCTAGATAAAACCTGTCATATATAAGGCTACGATGTCAGTTTACGCATATCCTTATGAGGTCTGGGGCGCGTGGCAACGGCTCTGCATTGGGCTGAATGATTGTACGGTCGCATACAAACTGATCGATATGTCGTTCAAGTTTCATCACACCCATGAGAACGACACCTCGCAACCCCAGATTTGCAAAGACGTAAAGGCTGTTCATCGCACAAATGAACAGGTGATATATAGCATATCAGAGCATATCTCGTCTCTCTGATCTTCTTCCCGCCGTACGAAATTTGCGACTTTACAGGTCTCGTTGCAACACGTTATAAGAGGATCCCATGGATGAGATCACCTGTTGAATTTCATAACCTCGATGAGAAAGATACATCGTGTCGTCAGAGTAATCATATATCGCATCTCTGGTTCTGTTGGCCTCTCTTCGGGATTTCGGAGCTTACAGAGATCGCACGACAGCGTCTTATATAATTGAGAGCCCAGAGTATGGAGGGTGGTTTTACTGCAAATAAATACAGGTGCACATGGGCACTGGTGACCGGAACGACCTGGTTGACCGTTGACCGCGTGACATGCGACACTCACATTACATGGTAAATCACCGGTTGACAGGTGTCCCGACTGCCTCTGACACCATCGCACATTCAGGACCACAAAATGAAAATCATCTCAGGTCACAATCAAATAGGAGAGAGATGACAGACCTAAAATGATTCAAAAGATCAAATGAAGAGGATTTTTTTAGCAACCCAAAAGATTCTACATTCAAAGACTGTTGAGCCACAATTAGAGACAGTAAATTGCAAAAAAATTGTTTTTTGAAGGGTTTTGCACCCATAAGCCCCCCCAAAACCCCAAGATGTGTACTCCCAAACAAACCACTGATTTCAATTTGAAAAGTGATGATGACTCATTGAATTAATTCTCAATTACTGGTGAATACCTAATTTGTTTTCGTAATCTAGTCTACATACACGCTTTTCAAAACAAAAAAGATACAAAATTGAAGACTGTTTTACATACCACTGAAGTTGATTAATTTGAAAAAAACTATCATATCAGGACCTAAGCTCTTCCCTCAGTCTCAACCTCAGCTACAAAAAAATGCATGAAGAAAATCCATTAGAGATCATCATAAACACAATTAGATACACAGTGAAGAATCGATAAATTGCCATACTTACGTTCTTTTTGAATTTTACCAGAAATTCGATTCTTTAATTCCCTTGCTCTTTTGCCAAATCCTTCTTTCATCCAAACAGTCGTTCTAACAGGTCCAAATTGCATCTTACCTCGATGTCTTGAATTTAAGGCTTTTGTATGTGCCTCCTCAATTGCCTTTTCTTCTTTATCTTTCTTTCCCATCAAACTCGAAATCTTATGACTAATTCCACCTTCGTGACTTTCTTCATCACTATCACTATCACTACTACTATCATTAGACTTTCTATGACCTGTTCTTTTACGTTCCAATGCATGTGCATTTCGGGTAGATTGTTCTGCTTGCCCTTCCGTATTATCATACGCTTCATATGTGTGACGTGCAACGGCACTTTGAGAATACCTTTAGATAGAAGCAAGCGGAAGACGTGAGTATGAATTGCAACTTTAACCCTCTGTAAAAATAGGAATGAGTACTGGAAGCGCACTTTTCGTGATCCGGATCTAGACCAGGGTCAAGTCTTGCTTTGAATTTCAAGTAGCCGCATACCTCGTATTCGTGAGTAGCCTTTGTTTCTGCTTCCGATGCGTCAGAAGCCAAACTTCAAGTAAACAATTGAGGGATGATGTTGATAGAAAGACTTACGATCGCCAATCACATTCTGTTTGAGTTTTTTCAATCTTTTTCCTGACAAGATTGGCAGTCTGATCTCCGTCTCTACATCATCTTCTAAGGTGTAGAGCCACAAGACCGCGAGATGGAGTTTTTCAGTTGGTAATAAGGCGGCCAGTGTACTCACCACCCCACTCCTACCAACCTCAAACGACACGCGTGATTTGTAGCGATCATAAATCGGGATTCGAACCAATGTCTGATCATAATCTTGATATCCACTTTTGTTACTCCAACTGACTGAGCCAGGTGCTCGACCAATACCATCATTGCCTGTGGGGTTCGAGTCTGTTGAAGGAGGTACAATATGCAATTTATACGTGTCTTCTGAAGTCTTAAGTCTTAATTTCTTCTTCTTTCGAAACTCCGCGGCCAATTCATCCGACACTTCCGCAACGATTTCAGAAGTGATCTCAAGTGTCGATGTGTCCCAGCCACGTAAATTTTTGGGGAGATCCAATTGCACAGGTTGGAAGAGGACCGAGATTTGCGCGCGACCAAAACCGACGCCTTCTTGTAACGAGAACAACTGGCTTACTTGCGAAGAGCCAGATTTATCAAATAAATCTTCAAGATCGATATTGATGACACCCAATAATGGATCTTTCTCTCGCAAACGTGAATCTCTGACAGCGATCCGAACGACAGTCTCAGTCCAGTCTCGAATGAAGTATTCAGTACCAGCCTCGAAGAAAGGCATGGTCGTATATTGCTTGACACGCGTCTTATAGATCATCAGATCATTCACAATGATCTCACAGTACCCACTTGGAAGGTTATCGTCATGTTCACTTGCGTCTGCGGTATCTTGGCCTGCATTGCCTTCGCGATCACTTCCAGTAGCTCCTTTCAAGTTAGCACGTTCGAGATTATTGATATGATGAATAATGATCGACAAGATGCCCGATTTCCACCTCAGTGGTGGCGGAGTATTGGTAGTGGAAACATCCATATGTTTCGCAGGTGTTTTAGGACCAGCTGGCTCGCCATGTGGTACGGGATCATGGCCCGAGTTGGAAATCAAATTCTCTTGCAATCCAGGATCCAGGGTAGCTTTCGAATAGTATCCGACCGACCATGTTAACGAGCCTGGCATGTCATCGGCGTCTTGAAAACCCCTTAGTCTGTCTGTTCTACGTTCTGATTTATTAGGGTTTTTCATGATCTCGGCGACAGGAAGTTGGATACGTCCGACCAAGTCATCGGACGATCTTTCGTCTGGATGGATGTTCATATACGAGGCAAAAGAATTGAGCTGTCTTGTTAGATGTCCACTTGACCAATTCTCGACCAACATGGAACAAAACTGACCAGAGTCCCACAACATGACACTAACATCCTCGTTAGCTCGGAGCTCATCATCCGAAACTAATAAGAACGCAGTCTCTTCGAATACAGGGTTCAGTTCTTCAGTGATGATTCTGGTCGAATACAGCGGTTTTCCAAATTTAGCATAAGCCAAGACTATGTACGGATCGGACAATCCATTCGAGTCTTGAGCCGATAGATCCGAGGCGTGATGAATAGTGATGACGATAACTCCCAGATTGTGCGTGACGTCTTTCACTCCCGAACCAGAGAGCATCTCTTGAACGTTTATTGTCATTGATTTTGGGGCCACATATTCAGCGCACTGCGTACCAATACGGTCATTATTAATTCAAATGTGAGTCAATGGGCACAAGACACAATGAAATTTGGAAATCAACTCACAGCAGCTGCAATCGAGCTTTGGACAAATCCTGAGATCACTGGTAAATCCAGTATATTGGGAATTGCTCTGAGCATGGGTTTCGCAGACACTTCGATCTTGGGGACTCCCATCATGGTAAAGGTCAGCTGTAAATGAGTGGAGATTTGTATACATTTAGTGGGAGGTTTCAATATGCTTTTGGCGGGTAGATAGTGAGGTGGAGTTGTACATTACGAATGTAAGGAGTGTCAGGTATCATTTGAAGTCTGAGCCTTACTGTACCCGCTAGACCATCAACTTGGATCCCTGGTAAAGACAGAGGGAAAGACCGGACCGCAATGAGAGACGTATTTCACCTTGAACTTATGATGTCTTAAAGTAGAGTGGACTTACAAACTGGGATTGGAATGTGGAGCCAATCGTATAAGCCAATGAAAAATTCTATCATCAAACTAAGGAAAACCCGATCAATTTTCATCAAATCTTGCCGAAGGATTAAAAACACTCAAAGACTCACTGGATGTTGTGAGATCTAAGTTTATCAGTCTTTCCAGGCTTCGCTTGGTAAGCAAATGAGACCTCATAATTGATATAGTCTCCACTTTGCTCTTCTTGCTTATGGGCTTCGAGGTCATTACTCTTTGTATCATCAGGATTTTCACCTGTAATCCACTCTTCGCGGGGATATTCACGGTCAACAGGCTTGTCTGGAAGCGCTCGCATAGCAAGAATTCGGAATGGTGTATCCCCTTGTCCAATGTCTGAAACTTTGACCGCATCAACGAAACTTGGCAGGGATGCTTGCATGACATCTTCAATAGTATCAGCCTTTAATGGTAAAAAGGATTTCAGTACAATTCGACCTCTGCTAGTTGAACGGTTTCTTAAAGAAGACTTTATATGACTCACGATTGGTAAAAACATCTCGGGATTGAGCAAGCCCATAAATGTAGAGATGACTGTTTGTGACAAAGAAAGGGTGAGTCTATTCGATGTCATGAATTACACTGTAGGTAAGATATAGTAGCTCACATGCGTTGAGCCACTCTGCAGACTCTGGAGTCGGAGGAGAGTGTTGTATACCCCTTTGTCGGTGCATTTCATACCGTACCTGATTGATAAGCCAATTGAGTGTTTTGTTAAGATCACCCCCAGATTCAAACTAGACTATCACACTCACCTGTTCAATCTCTTTTTCCAATCTGCGGGTCATGAGTCCTACTTGGGACGAAGAAATGATCGCGACAACTGATATCAAGCTTGTCTTCCACAACCATGACCAAAAACCGTGACCGAAGGCAGTAGCTAGCCACAGAACTCCAAGACTGATGAGAAAAACGAAGGATATCTTGGTACTGATCTCTCCCAGTCTTGACATCACGTCAGATCCGACTGGAGGAGGGAACGGTTGCAGGCAGATATTGCCAGGGGTGATGGGCTTGGGCGCGGTACGGTCGGCGCGGTGACCTTCAGCAGACTTTTCGTTCGACGTAGCCGGGCTTAGAGAGTATTTCTTTTCGGCTGGAGTGCGATTTGAGGCAAAGGGGTAAATATGACGCATTTTCATACAAGGAATACGTATCCCATTCCAGGTCTTGATCATTTTATCAATAGGAGTAAGGCACGGGGATAAGTCAAAAGGATATACTCACCATCTTTGGGATTCGATTTAGCATCACTGATGACCACTTCACTGCCTGTGACCGGATCTTTCACGGTACGCTCGCCATGGAGTTTGAGTGCCTTAGTTGGGTTTTCTTTGGAGCTAGACATTCGCTCCATTATCTCGTCCTTTTCAGATACCTTGTTGTCTGTACCATCATCAGTCTCACCCACAGGCTCATCATCATCATTGTCACACTTTTCGCTCGCCGTGCGATGTTGTCCTGGGAAATTCTTAATCGGATCCATGGTATAACGTTTGTTGACGTCATTAGGTGCGACGTCCGAGGTGGTCTCTGGCACTTCGTCAGGATTAGTCGCGGTTTGTTGGGCAAGTAATGACGCCTCGTATTTTTGAACTGTAGGAACAGGATTCCGACCCGAATAATCTGAAGGAGTATCTCCAATCAAAGAACGATCGACAAACAGAAGCAGAGATCACATTGAGATAATCAAAACATATGAAACGCACTTTCTTGAAAATGATGCTGGTCCATGCCTGTGGTTAGGATGAGGGTTTCGAACAATTGATTTTTTGGATAGTGATTGGTAGATGGTAATCAGCAAAATGACAAACTAACTGAGGTTGATAAGCTAGCTATGTGTCTTGTATCTATCTAATCCGGATACAAGATACTTCAACTCAGCCTTGATATAGGGATGAGATGATTGAAGTTGGAGATGGAAATGGAAATGGAAATTAGATAAGAATGATGGCGAATTTTGAGGGATTTAACTTTCAAGGTTTTTGCTGACCAAATGACGTCACGCTGACACAATGACCAGTAAGTAAGTACCTATCATCTTTATAAATCTTAGATATATCATCTCACCAAGATGATCATTTGACACATTACAAGGGCATCGGACGAGTCCCATTACAGACACTACAACAAACAACGGACAAAAGAACAGCTGTAGCAAGCTTGACAAAGTCCCTCGCTAAAGGTCCGAGGCTTGGAGGGACTTTGTTAAGTTTGGGTGTGTGACTGTTTCCAAAGGACTGTTAAAAACAACTGGTTGCCCTTTACGCAAATGACTGCGGTTAACATTGACTGACCTATGGAACAGGTATGTATTCGGTTTTTTCAAAGTCAGTCATTCCATTCTTTGATGATCCATTCATTCATTCAACAATCTTATCATTTTGGGTAGCCTAGGCACCGCCAACAAGATCTCATGGATGGAAGACCATCCTTTGGACGGAAAGTAATCTATAACAGACAAAGAGAGTTATCGAAGCGACGAAAAGGATTTGAAGGCTCCAATCGAATATTTACTTAAATGATCAGACTCAGAGTCACCGGCATCGTTCGAAGTCAAACATCACTGATTCACCTCATCATCCTTTATTAAACAGAAATAGTCAGGTCAAGGAGCTAGTGAAATGACGCTTCAAGACCTATCACAATATATAGTGATAAATGAGGAACCTGGAAGAGGGATAACCAGGATACTTCGATGTCGTCAAAGGCAATCGGACTGAGGGGCCCACAACGATAAAGAGATTATAGCTTTCATGGCCGCTGATCTCATCGTTGTGCAACGGAAATTCACGAAGCAAAGCAAATGGTCTCCGACCGAATTCAGATCGGAATCGTGACATCTCGAGACAAATCCTCACAGGACTGGAACACAAGATATAAACGACATGGGATTGCTCTGCTAAAGGCTGAAAATCTTCTTGGCTGATTGTGATTACTTTGTTCTACCATTCATCTGACTTTTGTTGATGCATCAATGAAACATAAATTGATCTCATCTCTTGGCTCTTCCATTTCAATTCACATCCTCAAACAAACAAAGCAGATGTCCTGCGGTAGCCTAAGATCAAGTGTGAACTTTGTGGCACTACTTAAAGTCTGATGGGGGGGAACTATCTCTCTAAGAGGGTGATCCAAAACAATGAAAGTAATTTGATGGTGAATGATCACAAATTGAGCCTCCTTGGATACGTGACATATGACACAAAAAAATAAGAAACCAACCAGATACATATATCAGGTCCTTTGAGCTTTTTGAAGGTTACTTACCATTTTGGTTGGGTTGATAATGTTGATTGATTGATGTCTGAAGTGAATCTTCTTGTGGTCCTTCTCTGACCAGGTTTGGTGCCCAATACTTTTGAAGTTCAAATTGTAATCTGAGCCCCCTACAGCCCCATGGGATCCAGTATCACTACTTGCTTGGACTTCTCAGTGGCTTATGTCAATCCTCAGCGCTTTAGTAGTGTAATCGGTATCAGATTTCAGCCTTGCGCCTTTGTCGAGGGACTTTGATAAGTTTGATCAGATCCACCCGCTTCAGATAGCAGAAACCCTCAGAAACCTTCATTCACATCTCACACTGATTAATCCAGAAACTCTTTGAGACCCTCAAATCATCTCACCACAAATATTTTGTCTTTGGATTTTTATTTTTATTGATCACTAGAGAATAGGAGGGCCTGCCCGCCAGCAAAAATGCGCCTCACGTGAAGGGGCTACGACGACTCATCAATCTACCACATTATTGACACACTACAAATCATCTCGCCCACATACTTGAAGAAACCAAATGGGTCATCTACGAACAGAATGAATCACAACAATCTATACAACAGGGGAAGGAGAAGAAAGATAGATTTGCACATTGAGAGTTGTTGGTTTTGGAGTTACAATAGGGGTAGCGGTTTGTGAGAGAAGAGAAGATGGGTTGATTAAATCCAAGTTTTATGCTTCAAAGAAAGAGAAGTTTCAGCCTTGCAAGGACAGCAATCAAGGCCTATCTTGGAGTGGGCATTGATCATGTCGACTTTTGCCATTGAACATGTGCTTTCTGGTTAAATTAGTTAAAGTAATTGGCCACGATGAAAACCACGAGATTGAGTAGCATCTAGAAAGGTCCAGTTGGGTTAAAAGTAAGATCAAAAAGTAACCATAGGTGGTTTTTGATCATGTGTAGGATTAGAAATGTAATTGGAAACACTTCTTTTGCTGACAACAGTATGGTGCATAAGTGCAATGTTTTCCATATATATATCTTTTCTTAGTTTTCTTTTTACCTTTACCTGATTTGCTGTTTTCGCAAACAAAAGGTCATCAATCAGATTGTAAAGGAAGATCAGATGGACCCACCATGTAAAGCAGGTCCAAGCTGGCCTGGGGAGACCCCCTACCACCCACTTTACATTGTCCCTAAGGAATTTCCAACAAGGTAATGATCACACAGGATGAATGGCTAAAAGTACAAGACACCATCTCACTTCTTGAGGTCAGTTATCATTTCTTGGTCATTGGGCTAACAATTTTTGTCCCCACTGACTGCTATGTTGACCCACTTGATTAGGAGTTCAAGGCTTTAACTAATGTTTTTGAACAGGATGGTCCAACTGGGTCCGGCCTGATACGCAAGTATGTCAAGCTCAAGAAGACATTACAGAAGAAGATTGACAACACCACTTTGTGTTCCAATCCTCTCTTTCTCATGTACCACACAATTCTTGTACATGTGGAATCTTATCTCAAGGAGGCTCTTGATTGCAACACCTTAGTGCTTGCAACAATCATGAATCCCAGCCTGCAATTGGATTACTTTGGGTTTGCATTTGGGGTGGGTTCAAACAAAACTCTGAAAGCCAAATAATTGATTGAAATAGCTTACAAGGACAAGAAGATTGATATTGAAGCTCAAGGTACTTCTGTGCCCATAACTTCCACTTCCAATCATTCAGCTGGCAACAGGCTAGCAGCCAAAGATGAAGAGTTTTGTAGACACAAAGAACTTCTTTGTTGAAACACAGCAAATGAACTTTGTTCCTACCTGGAGATGGCTGAAGAGCCTTCCAACAAGGTGGCAGCAGACCCTCACCTAGCTTTAGAATTGTAGAAGGTTTGTTCTCCATATTGACTTGATCTTTATGTTTGTACACCAACTTGTTATCCACCTGTAGGTTAATGCAGAAAAATACCCCATCTTCAGCCATTTGGCACGGGAGTATTTGGCCATAAGTGCCACACCATTTGAAAGAACCTTCTCATTGGCCGCAGATGTTTGCACCACAGACCAAAGCTCTCTCAAGCCTTGTCCAACAGAACGGCTTGTCTGTGGGAGGATGTGGTTGGTACAAGGGGTGGAAATAAAGGGTTGATCTAAACATGCACAAGATATAATGAAGCAATGTATTTCAAATGACAAGAACTCTTGCAAGAGCAGGGGTGGTTGAGCTCAGTATGATTAGGTGTCATTCTTTCATATCATGCCTGATTTCATTTTATCATATCATGCCCTTATGCTATGTTTGTTGCCTTCCTCTCTATTATCTTGTTCTTTCTAATTTTGTGCTATGGTTTAACTTTATCCTTCCTTTTAATGCTCTTACTCTTGTTAGATATTTGTGAATTGAATAAAGTAAAATAATAGTGGATACTTTGGATACTTGGCTATGCTGATATTGCAATATCCCAGTTACTAGTACCTGGGTCTAGGTACGATAATACCAATAGTTGAGCTTTGCAAGCCAGTATGGTATCATCCTCTAGCGGCCTGAGCCATAACAAAACCGGTATAGTACCATATCTGGTGACTATACTGAATACAATACTGGCCTAAGAGCATCCACAGCGGACTATTCAAACATCAAATTTGAAGGTGAAATTGTTAAATTTTGCCACAGCAGAGTTTTCAAATTTGGAGTTTTCATTTTTTGAACCTGATCTTCATTTGAAGGTTGTATCCAAAAATTTGAAGGGTCAAAAAATCATGTGCCAGCACTGCACATGCACAACTTTGTGTAGCTTCCTAGCCACATCACTTTGATCCCCCTTCCACAGCTTTCAAATCATTTGATCCCATCAAACACAAGTTTGTAAAATACACATGTAAAATTGAACACCTGATTGGCAATGCATGATCAATTTCACTTGATAAAGGCTGTCTTGAAACGTATTGATCATGTTGAATAAAAGGTATGTTCTGGGAGTGATGATGTGGCTGTACAAATTGCTTCAAGCAAGGTTAAAGTATGTTTGTAAAAAATAGAAAGCACAAAAATGAACAGTCCACTGTGAACAAGACAATTTAAAGGCCAAATTGACCCTTGCAGCCGACTGTTAAAACGTCCAACTCTTCAAAATTTTGAAAAGTTCGCTGTGGATGCTCTAAAGGCTATGAGGCGTGCCCAAGGCGAGTATTGTATCCGGGTGCCAAAATTGTTGTTTTTTGTTGTTTTTGTCTTATTTTGTAATCAACATTGTTGCTATCGATTGTTTTGCACCGCCCGCAAGATGTGAACCCTCTTGCGGACTTTATGAGCCTTTTTCCCAATCAATCTGATGTTGTGAACTATGATATTTACGTGTTTTCACATTAAATACATTT